>BTPG01000002.1:275324474-275331974 GCA_036245525.1 Semisulcospira habei | reverse complement strand
AATTTATAGACGTCTCTCAAGGGTTATACTGTGTGAACGAGGGAAGATTTGTCGTTTGCTTACACCTCGTACAAAACGTGCACGATCTGTCCGTACAGTTGATCGACCTGGCTCTTTCTTCTGCAGGCGGCATAGATTCTCATGGGTCCCTGCAAGCCGCAGGGGCTCACGAGAGTCTACGACTCTTGGCGACAGGGGCTCATGAGAATCTATGACTCTTGCTGATAGAGATTGATTTCAATTCGCATCAAAAGGGGCGTTGTCCGGCCGGGGAGCGTCCGTGCCAGTCTCGTTGGCTTGCGTCATTTTGAAGTGCGGCTCTGTGATACTAGCGTGTAGCTTGTAGCGTGTAGCTTGTAGCTTGTAGCCGTAAAGCCCAGTATCTCAGACCAGCACACATTACACTTAAAGCACGCGAGGGACATTTGGCAAGGCTGACCAGTGAAGGCAAACGACGTTAACCATTCAGCCCTGACGCACGTACAGCAGGAGGTGGTCGACCATCATCATTCAAGGGTAGTGCCATATTAACTTGGCGCCTGTCGGCGCTAAGCTAATCTGGCACTACCCTTGAATTATCATGGTCGATCCATCTCCTGCAACAGGTGCATAGTCGTTAGATGACGCCTCCAAAATATGGGAAATACGTGCGTCGGGCTGAATGAGTTACTACCGACTTAACCGTACGGCCGCATTTCCCAAATTTGGGATTTGTCGCCTAATGACTATATACCAGTCGCGGGAGATAGTTTCGACCATGATAATTCAAGGGTAGTGCCAGATGAGCTTGGCGCCTTCAGGCGCCAAGCTCATCTGGCACTGCCCTTGAATTATCATGGTCGATCCGTCTCCTGCCCTTAGTTGGTCCGGGGGGTCACTGGGTCAAGTCCATTTTGTGAACAGCGAGATTTTCACGCGGGCGGGCGGGGGGGGGGGGGGGGTGTGTGGGGGGGGGGGGGCAGCATGAGGATTTATGTCTCTTGCAGATGGGTGGCTTTCGGCTGTGCCACGCGGGCAGTTAAGTATCTAATTTGACCACTGCATTGTTCTGAGACTAAATTATCGTCAATTATTTTAGCAATTACCGTTGCTGTCGTACCGTTGCACGTACTTCAGCCTGACTGGTCGCGCGTACTATGTGATGCTGATGCAGTCTAATTGTATGAGTTTAGAACGCGATGACATCCAAGCCCAGGTGGGAGGCAGATTTGCAGCCTTGGCTACTTTGGACTGCGACGTAGACACCCTTGCTGGAAATATAAAAGAGGTGTTACTTTCTACAGCAGAAGAAGTGCTGGGGAAGCAGAGGAAGCGCAAACAGCCCTGGGTCACCGATGACATCCTCGATCTCTGTGATGAGAGGAGAGCCTGGAAGAAAAAGAGAGGCCAAGACCTCACATCAGCAAACAAGTACAGACTTGTCAACAAGAAGATCAGGAAGAGGATGAAAGAAGCCAAAGAAGATTGGATTGAAGACCAGTGTTGTAGCGTGGAAGAGGGCATGGCAAATGGCAACAGCAAGAAGGCTTATGAAACGCTAAGGACCCTCACCAAGACTCAACAGCGAACAGCCACAGTCATCGAAGACAGCAGCGGCCAACTCCTTACGGAAAACACTGCTGTACTAAACAGATGGACTGAGTACTGCCGAGACTTGTATAACTACAAGGCTGAGCCAGACACCAGCATCCTCCAAAACAACCAGGCTGGGGCCAGGAAGGCTGAAGACCTGCCAGTGTTAGCTGAAGAGGTGGAAGCAGCCGTACGCGGCCTGAAGGGAGGAAAGTCTCCAGGTGTAGACAACGTACCTGCTGAACTGTTGAAACATGGAGGAGAAGTAACAACGAAGGTCCTCACTACACTCTGTCAAAAGATCTGGGAGCAAAAGAAATGGCCAGTAGAATGGACACAGTCTCTAGTGATCCCGCTCCCCAAGAAAGGAAACCTGAAACAGTGCCAGAACTACAGAACTATCAGTCTGATAAGTCACCCTAGCAAAGTAATGCTTAGAATCATTCTCAACCGCCTCAAAACTTTCGCCGAGGAACTGCTGGCAGAAGAACAGGCTGGCTTCAGAGTTGGAAGAAGCACTGTAGAGCAGATTTTCAACTGCCGCGTCCTGATCGAGAAACATCTGCAGCATCAGCGCGAACTCTACCACAACTTCATTGATTTCAGGAAAGCATTTGATCGCGTCTGGCACGACGGACTCTGGCAAGTCATGAGATCGTTCAACATAGAGGAGGGACTGATCCAAATAATAGAAGCGCTTTACAAGAACGCCTGCAGCGCGGTTCTACTTAACAATCAGTCAGGCGAGTTCTTCAGGACGACGATCGGTGTCCGTCAAGGATGCCTGCTCTCTCCTGTCCTTTTCAACATATTCCTGGAGAAGATCATGCAGGAAACCCTCCACGACCACCATACTTCAATCTCTATTGGTGGGAGATCCCTGTGCAATCTTCGATTCGCAGACGACATTGACCTCATGGCAGGCAGCAATAGTGAGCTCCAAAACCTGACAGACAAACTTTCAAGTAGCGCAGGGTCTTATGGCATGGAGATCAGTACGGATAAAAGCAAAGTGATGATCAACACCACAAGCGACAGCAGCAGCAACATTCACATGAATGGCCAAAAGCTAGAAGAGGTCAATAGCTTCAAGTACTTGGGAGCCACCCTGTCCAAAGACGGTAGTTGCATAGCAGAGATCCGTATCAGGATAGGTACAGCAACATCCGCAATGGCCAGGCTGGACAGGATATGGCGAAGTAACTCCATCAGCTTCACCATCAAGTACAGGCTTTACAAGTCCCTCATAGTGTCTATTCTACTCTACGGCTGTGAGACTTGGACACTGCTTGCAGACTCAGAAAAGAAAATCCAGGCCTTTGAGAACAAGTGCCTGAGGAAGTTGCTCCGCATCTCGTACCGCGAGCACAAGACCAACGAATATGTACGGAGCATCGTCACTTCCCTGGTGGGCCCACATGAACCCCTTCTGGCAACCGTGAAACGGCGCAAGCTTGCTTGGTTTGGCCACGTGACCCGACACAACACCTTGTCCAAGACTATCCTCCAAGGCACTCTCGAAGGAAGTCGTCGGCGAGGTCGTCAGAGAAAGAGTTGGGTCGCAAACATAAAAGAATGGACCGAACTCGAGATGTCAGACTTGCTTGCCACCGCCCAAAATAGAACTCAGTGGAGAGCACTGTCTGTTGCTGCTGCCTTTCAGTCCCCCCAACGCCCAGTTCGGGCAAGGGACTGATGATGATGATGATGACATCAACGTGTTGTTAGCTGAATCTGATTGGCGGAACAGGAACTGATGACTTGAAAGATAGCTTACATGGGACCAAAGCCTTAGGACATGACGTAAGGCACCCACTCCCACCCCCTTCCCTCCCTCCTCCCCCCTTCCCTCCCTCCTCCCCCCCCCCCCCACACACACACACAAATTGTCTGGACAATCACAAGGGGAATTACTCAGCAGTGGACAGACAAACAGTTAGATCCCCTGCCCCGGCCTATCAGGCGCCCAATCGCCAGCCCACAGAGAAACTACGCAGGTATAGAACAAGACGATCATATATATCCTTAGAAAAGGATGCATCAGGTCAAGGATTTAAGCCATGTCTTTATCTGGAACTTAGGAAGTAGGCAGGAGAAACACACTTACACAAACAAGAAGGTGCACTACCGTAGTACTCAAAGGGCGGAGAGAGAGTGAGAGAGAGAGAGAGAGAGAGAGAGAGAGAGAGAGAGAGAGAGAGAGAGAGAGAGAGAGAGAGAGAGAGAGAGAGAGAGAGAGAGAGAGAGAGAGAGAGAGAGAGAGAGAGAGAGAGAGAGAGAGAGAGAGAGAGAGAGAGAGAGAGAGACAATGACAATGAATCTTTATTTTCCAAGGATAAAAAGATTTAGGTCTGAAGACCTTTCTTCCATCTTGTCCTTGTTAATCTACTTACACACCCACTCACGGGGCCGCACGCACTGACACACCATAAGCGCCCAACAAGGCGAGTCATACTGGCTGCCCCTCTCGATCAGCTGCCGCTCGAAGGCGACAGCAGGGATTCAGCCAGTGTGTACATATGGCGATCATATACAAAAACATCAGAAACACATTTAATACACATAATGAGATGCGCTACCATCTAACAAGTGTACCATAAGATTACAACAACAACAACAACAACAAAAACCCAACCAAACAACAACAACAACAATCAGATAGACAAATTCAAAATACCACTTCATTCTAAAACAAAAGCAGTTTACGCTTGCATTTGTAGCAAATGCTGATGAAGCCGTGTCTTGAAAGCATTTATGGTCGTGATAGATTTTATTTCTTTTGGGAGTAAATTCCATTCTTTGGCTGCTGAATATGACAAGGCCGATTTAAAAACTGATGTCAAGGCGGGGCCTAGGTACTACCAGGTCGTTCCTCAGTGTCGGGTACGGAGTGTGGGGAGCCTTAAAGAGAGCAGCGAGATATCCAGGTGATTTTGAAAGTGTGATCTTACGCATAAATACACATTTATTGAATAAAAAGTGCTTACGAAGGGGCAACATATTTAATTTTGTTAGTTTATCGTCGGTAGTCAAAGAGGTGTGGGAATCTATTAGGATAAGCTTTGCCGCACGATGAAGTGAATTTATTCTTTTTAAAGAAATATCGCTGCATCCATCCCATACTGTCGATGCGTAATCTAGATGGGATTTTATGTGTGCATTATAAAACAACTGCCTGGTTGAAACGTCGGTGAATAGAACTAGTCTAGATAACAAATATAGATTTTTTGACAAAACCTTACAAATAGAATTAGTATGCGAGTGCCAACTGAGCTGGTTGTCTACAGTGACACCAAGCAAACGATGTTCTCTAACTTGCGCTATTGGTTGCTGTTCAAGGTAAAGTTTGAGTGGTGGCGGGCTCAGCTGATGCTTTTGCCTTGTCACAAGCATACATTCCGTCTTTGATGGATTTGGAATCATAGGATTAGTCTGGCACCAACCAGAGAGAGAGAGAGAGACAGAGAGAGACAGAGAGAGAGAGAGAGAGAGAGAGAGAGAGAGAGAGAGAGAGAGAGAGAGAGAGAGAGAGAGACAGACAGACAGACAGACAGACAGACAGAGACAGAGAGAGAAATGAAATATGACATGAAACTTTATTTTCCAAGGATAAAAGAATAGGTGCGTAGACCTTTTTTCATTTTTTTCCTTGCTACAAACTACACGAAAACACACACGTACACAAACGTGCGCGCGCACACACACACACACACACACACACACACACACACACACACACACACACACACACACACACACACACACACACACACACATACACCATCCAACTGCAAGAGGTATAGATCCTCATGAGCCCCCGCAACTGCGGGGGCTCAGGAGGATCTATACCTCTTGCGGACATCACTTTGATTTCATGTTCCTGGGACATCTAGGGGTGGGGGGGGTGGGGGGGTGGGGGTGTATTGAATTAACGAAGATTGCAGAAATATTGTCTGCGTCAGCTGGTACTGAAGGGGTTACAGCGACACTTCGTTGGAAGCTTTTTCCTTAAAGCATGTTCTTAATTAAACGAACTTTAGTTCGCGAACTCTGACGAACTACAGTTTACGATCTCGGGCGAACCAGGTTGGTTCTTAATTGGACGATCTAAAGATACGGCGAACCTAGTTCGAAGTAGTTCACGAACCTCGGCAAACCATAGTTAGCTGTCGGAAAAGGTTCGCCGTTGTCTGGAACTCATTGCCTTTAAATATTAAATCATTTTCGGGTAAAACCCATTTTAAACATGCTTTGCACACTCACTTCCAATCAGCGTGACTGCATAGTTCGCCACATGAACACAATACTGCTGATAACACGTAAAAGTCAAACATTTTTCTCTTTCTCCATACATTTGCTAACTGAACATGTATTGTCTTGTCGGTGTCGCTATTAGCTATCGATGCTGCTGATTCTATGACACTGTCTTAGTTGAGTATAATATTAATGCTATGCACCCATTTATTTCCCTTGCTTTTTGTATCGGCGGCAGTTACAAATTCTAAATTGCAATTTTTGTCTCCTTTTAATAATTCACCTATTGTGTTTTTTCCGTATTTTTTCTTTTTATTGTTATTATTATTTGCATGCTGTGTTTCTTTTCCTGTTAGTTCTCTTTTCTTTGCAGGACAGCTTGTAAGGCAGGCATTGCGTTGCCTAATAGCTTTATCCTGAATAAAAAAAAGTTTCATCATCATCATCATCTCTCTCTCTCTCTCTCTCTCTCTCTCTCTCTCTCTCTCTCTCTCTCTCTCTCTCTCTCTCTCTCTCTCTCTCTCTCCTTCCTCCTTCCCTGCCTTCTACACATCTGTTTATATGGTTGTGACCTCAAACAACCGTTTATAGACTAGACCCATAACCTCTTCACACCACCAGGTTGTGGCCGCAGACTGCGTCTGTATTAATGTAACGCCCCAAATCCCCAGTCGTCCCAGGAACGTGGACACAAAGTGGACAAGGGGCCGGGCCTATGCCCCCCTCGATCTATGCCTCTTGCAGTTATATCGTGTTGACTGTTTCTCGGCAGTGGAGGGGTTAAGTACCTTACTCATTGACACACCGTGTTTACTCACGTTCCACTAACACGATAACACACATCGTAAATCGTTCCTCAGTCCTCTTTCACGGCCAGACCCAACTGCTAGTATAGACAGATATGAGATAACCCTTTGCGTGTCCGTACCGGTTTTTGTCGCGATGATTCCTGTAGGTTGTCAGGGTGCTATTCCTGTAGATGTCAGGGTGCTATTCCTGTAGCATGTCAGGGTGCTATTCCTGTAGGATGTCAGGGTGCTATTCCTGTAGGAACCATCGCGACAAAAACCGCTACCGACACGCAAAGGGTTACAATGCAATCTGTTATATCGATGCCTTTGATCATGGACAGCGATCGACACCAATTCATCCCATCCATCCGTCCGTCGAACCATTCATCCTTCCATCCATCCAACCATCTGGCACAGGAGTTCAAAAGAAAGTTTATAAATTAGGCATAAAGGCACAGTCGTGACTGACATTTTCAATGTGGTAATAACGTATTTTGAATATTCAAGGCTTCAGGAGCCGAACTATTGAGCACTAACTTGAGCGGTTCATTTGTATCCCCTCTACATGTTCATAGTTTTCATAGGTCGATTCTCAAGTGTGAAGCCTTAACCTGTGACCCATTTTTGGATATAAGAAATGAAAGGGCCGTACCCGTCTACCCGACCCTTGTGACCAACGGTTTGTCCCAGCTAAGTAGGTCAAGAGTATCGTTACAGTTTGGTGTTGTGATATCGAAAACACGTGAGTGATCTGGGGTTTTTCACACCTATATTTAACACAAAACGACCATGAACTCTCTCTCTCTCTCTCTCTCTCTCTCTCTCTCTCTCTCTCTCTCTCTCTCTCTCTCTCTCTCTCTCTCTCTCTCTCTCTCTCTCTCTC
>BTPG01000002.1:275251974-275319474 GCA_036245525.1 Semisulcospira habei | reverse complement strand
CCAGCACAACTTGTCGTCTAAGTTGATTCCAAGCACGCGATGTTCTCTGACTTGCTCCACAGGCTGACCGTTAAGTGTTAGTTGAAGGGGAGGGGGGTTCAACTGATGCTTTTGCCGTGTGGTAATCAGCATGCATTTGGTTTTAGTGGGATTAGGTATCATGGCGTTATGTCTGCACCATTCAGATATCTCATTTAAACTGTCTTGGAGAATCTTCACCATACATGTTACGTCTGATGACGAAACGTCCAGTGTTCCATCGTCTGCAAAAAGACTGCAAGTTACACTGGAGTCAGATATATGTAATGGAAGGTCGTTTATAAAGACAGAGAACAATAATGGACCAAGAATCGATCCCTGTGGTACTCCGTGCTCTATCACCCCTTCAGGTGAGTTTTTCCCATTCACGTAGACATACTGCGTACGCCCATGCAGATATGACGTAAGGAAGGCAAGTGTGTCTGCGCTTAGTTGATAGACATTAAGTTTTTGAACTAAAGTTTCATGATTGACGAGGTCAAATGCTTTTGAAAGGTCCAAAAATACTGCTCCAGTCATTTGACTGCTGTTTATGGCAGTAAGCCATCTGTCAACAAGGTGTACCAATGCTGTGTGACAGGAGTGTTTCCGCCGAAAGCCAGATTGTAATGGATGTATGAGTTTGTGTTTTTCTATAAAATGTTGCAAGTGTGTGTGAATGTGTCTTTCTATCGGTTTCGACAGTGTTGACAGTAGCGAAATGGGCCTGAACTTGTTAGGGTCGGCAAGGTCTTTCGTTTTAGGTAGTGGGATCACTTTGGCTATTTTTAGAGAAGATGGAAATATCCCCTGCTTTATGCAAAGGTTGTATATATATGTCAAGGTATCTACAATATACGGTAGGGCCATTTTCAGAACTGAGCTACTAATACCATCATGGCCAGACGTACGTTTGTTCTTTAAGTACGAGATGGATTTTCCCACGTCGTATATCGTTAACAGCGGAATGCTGAATGACGTATCAGGGTCCAGCCGTTCTGCACAAAACGTCTTTAGCTTTTCGGACACAGCTGAAGACTGACCAGAATATGTATTTTTTAGCAACGTACTGGCAGCCGAGAGGAAATGCTGATTCAAGATATCAGCTGATAACTGTGTACATTGTGCGGTATTTTTGGACCTCGTAAAAGCATTGATCGCTCGCCACACAGATACGACATCTTTCTTTCCGTTCATAAGACGGTGAAAAAGTGACCTTTGAGCTTTCCTCACTAAATGTTTAACATGGTTTCTTTGCCTTCGATAAGCAACAAAATCCTTCTTTCTTTTATAGTCATCTCGGAGCTGCATGGCATCCTTGATTTCCTTACTTAACCAGGCGGGAAGCTGGGGGTTCTTCACCCGTTTCTCTCTGAATGGAGCGTGTTTATCGAGAACACCAAGGAACAATCCGTACCACTCAGACAAAGCATCGTTGGGGTCATTATGGTAGTACACTGTATCAAAGTGTGTGCTACTTAAATCACAGAGAAATGTTTCCTTGTTGAAGCGTTTAAGTGATCTGTATCTAATAGTCGTGTGCTGATGTTTTCGGAATGAATTATCCGCTTTTAATGCCAAGCAACAGCACACCGGGTAGTGATCGCTAATCCCTACCTGAAGCACGTCTACTGCCATCACCCTTGATTGAGTAGTTGTATATATGTGGTCTATAAGGGTGGAGGAAGTTGGACTAACACGAGTTGCTGTTTTAACTAGCTGCTTTAAACCAAACATAGACATGGTGCACTCCCAAGCAGGGTTATTCAAAAACATGTTAATATTGAAATCGCCTAGGATCAAAATTTCAGAGCTGGACTGTCTGACCTTATCCATCATGGCGATAAAGTCGTCGAACCATTGAAATGTTGATGCTGAGAGAGAGAGAGAGAGAGAGAGAGAGAGAGAGAGAGAGAGAGAGAGAGAGAGAGAGAGAGAGAGAGAGAGAGAGAGAGAGAGAGAGAGAGAGAGAGAGAGAGAGAGAGAGAGAGAGAGAGAGAGAATGGCGTCTTATTTAAAGTATTATGTCAGTGTCTGTATGGTGACGGAGTTGCCTCTTTCACGTCACCGCCACTGTCTGACTTTCTCTAGAAGTCAAGGTTTTTTAGTGTTTTAATTCTTTTCTGAAAATAATTAATTTTTACTAAAGAAGTTGAAAGGATACAAAGCTGGCTAACAAACTCATTCAATGTCGTTTTGCAACCTAGCTATATGCAAAAGTTCAAGTAAATATAACAAACATTACGGACTCTAATCTGGATCAACCGACTTCTTATAAACGGTTGTTTATGTCTTCAATGAGACATTCAATTACAATATGCTCGGAGGCTCTCTTAGCCACCTACTTAAGAAAGTATTTCGCCAAGTTTCAAGCTTGTGTGTGCAGAAATATCGGAGATTCTCTTGTTTACATACATACGCACACACATACATACGCACATACGCCGCTTCGCGCCAAATGTACGTTCAGCAGCGAGTTTAGCGTAACTGGACATGAGTAATTTTTATCTTGTTACTTCAATTGTTAGAGGTTTAGGCCTGCCCGCCTTTGACATCATGGACATGCTATTAAATTCGCCCAACCGCGACCCGTCCTAAAAAGTCCCTTCTATAGATAGAAGGGACTTAAAAATGGGTATGAAAAACCCACTCCGATATTCCAGACTTTATTGTTGGTACGCGCGTATCCGCCCGGAGTTGGTAAAAGCCAGGATGTCCATCTTTGTGAACAGCGAGTTTTTCAATGTATTACATTGAATATCTCGCTTTTCATACAAATGGATATAATGACATGTCAAATTAGCAATTCCCTCCCTCTCCATTCCAAACACTGTTAAAGTTATATTCCCCAGGATCAAGCATATAAACACAGTCAGAAAACTGTCTGCAACAGATACTGCCGACAGTATTATGTATGGGTCCTTTGTGTGCTAACTTAGAGCTTTATGATGTAAATATAATGCCAAATGTCGAAATTCATCGTTTGGAAGTTGTGTTGTTTTTGTACCCGAGAGCGCAGATTATCGTCTGCATCGCCCTCGTTTTCAATATGTGCATATTTACTAGCCTACGTAACAAGGCAGAACCCGGTCAATACTGCAGGTCACCAGGTCATCGGTGTCAGTGTACACGTCTACTGATGTCCGCCGGCATCCCTTTGACATAATTTTCCACGAGAATGTACAATAAACCTTCCATACTCTCTATGCTGTCAAAATCACAATGCTGGTTCCGCTTGACCTGCTAATATTTACTAGTAACGATCGTGCTGCGCGGCATCGTCAGCCGGTGCTCGGCCGAGGGCGTGGCTTGTTCGACTCAGTCTCCGCGCTGAGCCAGCGTCCACGGTGCCTAGTTTGACCGTGACCTTTGATCCTTTATCCCTCGGAAACACGAAACAGAACATTGGTATTTATACCCAATTTCTGCACTGCAAATCAGTTCACATCTCACACATCGAAGTCTATGTAACTGAAAGCATCACTGGAAACGACAAATGCACCATCGCAGCAGAAACACTACCTCTGGTGAATCGTGGAGTGAATGAGAGCCCGCACAGACAAAAACGTGTCACGACCAGCGATGCGGAGTGCAGCAATTTTGACACACACCGTAGTTTTCAGATCCTTGCAGCATAACATCTGATTGATAAAACAGGTTTAAAATCTTGCGGAATCAGTAAGAGAAAAATTCTACTGAAGATCGTGAATTCTGAAAATCACTAGCGCTCGCGGAACTATAGGAAGATCGACATTTCCGTAATCAGTATTACTCACTGATTCAGCAGGAAAGGGACACATTCTAGGTGGGCGGCAACGGCCAAGCTCTTTCTTTACGCGTTGCCACATGTCCATATTGCCTTGCCCGATTTCAGTTCTACTTAGGGGTGTCTTGTCTCTCTTCCTCTTTCTTCTCTTCAATTCCGAGTCTGTCATTGTCCGCGCGAGTCGATGATACTTTTCTTCGCTGGTTCATGCGTCATCTTGTCTCTGATTGGTTATAATTATGCAGATGACCTAAGGTCGTATGGAATAGTTATGAGGTCAGCTACCATCGCCTATCAGAAGCAATCTTTTCATGGCGTTCAGTCACAAGATCCCGGTGGGCCTCTTTTCACTTTGAACGGACGAAAGAAAGCAGTTGGTGGGACAATAGGGTGGTCACTGTCTAAGTGGGTATGTATACAGAAACCCAGTAAAAGCTTTTTGCGAACTGAAGCATTAAAAAAGGTCAGGCGTGCCCCTTTTAACTGTCCCTTTCACCTAATTCATCATAAATCTTACAATTCAACAAGAAACAATGACTGTAACCTTAGAACACATGTTGCTGATATTGCATGCGTCAGTTTTGAGTATGCTGTCTTAGGACTTTGCAAATACACATTTACAAGAACCAGCGATATAGAGGTATTGTGGAAGTTTAATGATCTTGATCTTTTATTAAAAAAATTAAAAAGATTAAGTGGTTGATATTACATTGTTTTTAAATCCCACAGACAATAGCGCAAATGATGATCTGGGCTTGCTTCTTGCTAAAGCTGAAAGGCGTAATGACAACACTGGAAATTCTGTCAGTGCTACAAGCCTCAACTATCACGCGATCGTGCAGTGTAATACCAGTAGTAACCAATGCGCAACTGCATTTAACAAATTGGGCCGCACGGTCGAAATCTCGTAAGCTGGAAGCTGTCAGCTCAGTAGTCGAATCGACCATGATAGTTGAATGGTGATGCCAATAGCTATTCTGGCATCACCATTCAACTATCATGGTCGGTCATGGCCCATGGCGCATTTTAGAACCGATTGAATTAAAAGGAGAAATGTTCCAGATGTAACTGAGAAACGAACACATCAAAACTTACTATATCTATCTAATGTGTTAATCCCGTGCCTGGTGAAGGCGACACACTTCCCGAACGACCGACAAGCGTGCAGGCGTACAGCACTACAGAATTAAATCATACAAACCGGCCTGGTGTGGCCTAACTGACGTCTTTTATTCACGAATTTTCGGTCATGGAAACCTTTATAATAATAATTAATAAAAATAATAATTACGGTATATATAATGCGCTTATCTTATAATAATTATAACTCTAAGCGCGCACTCACAACTCGCGCACGCAAGCGCACGCTTTAGACAATGACTCACGTACCACAAATACATTACGACAGTCAGCTTGGGGTGGGGAGTGTGGTGATATAGTGCTAGAACTGTTGAAAGAGGTGAGTTTTGAGGGCGGACTGGAAGGAGGAGAGAGAGTGTTTCTGACGGAGAGAGAGTGGGAGAGTGTTCCACGTGGGTGGACCGTAGACGGAGAAGGAGCGGGGGCCGAAAGTGCTGAGTTTGGTGCGGGGGATGTGGAGGCGGAGGGGGTCAGAAGAGGAGCGGACGGAGCGGGAAGGAGTGTAGGGGTGAAGCAAGTTGGAGAGATGGGTCTTCATAAACTCATTGACTCATTCAGCCCCGACACACCACAACAAAGACATGGATCGAGCATGATAGTTCAAGGGTGGTGCCAGAATAGCTTGGCGCCCGTAGGCGCCAAGCTATTCTGGCACCACCCTTGAACTATCATTACAAATGAAATTTTTGAAAATTAATTACATGCAAACATAGAGACGTTATGATAAAAAGGAAACAAAAGGCACATGTTTGTTCTTTACTTTAGACATTAAGCTTACTGTCTAAGCTACCTTTACGAAGGGGAGACACTGGGGATAATTAGTGGTGAAAATTAGTTAAACTGGCCACACTGTAACAAGCGATTTTCCCGTGAGAGGTGTCCACATACATAATGCGTGCACTGCTGCCAATGTTATAAAATTTAGAAATTAATATTTCATAAACTCACTAGAGATCCAGAACTTTTGGTGCGCATGACTTCTTTTTTTTTTATAAATCAGATTTTCTCTAATGTGCATTACTTGCAGGCAAAAACTTTCATGCTGTAATGGCTGTTATATAGATTAAGAACCTGCCCT
The DNA here is from genome assembly GCA_036245525.1 of Semisulcospira habei. Taxonomy (NCBI): domain Eukaryota; kingdom Metazoa; phylum Mollusca; class Gastropoda; family Semisulcospiridae; genus Semisulcospira; species Semisulcospira habei. The sequence continues at coordinate 275,313,472 of BTPG01000002.1, read as the reverse complement.
TCACACACCACAGCAAAATATGGCTCGACCATGATAGTTCAAGGGTGGTGGCAGAATTGTAATGCAGTCCTTAGAGGATAACTCCAGAATGTGGGTATTTAGTCCCTCGGGTACAATGACATATACAGCTGATGGAGAAAATCTGGCCGCTACACTAAAAATTACCAACCTTTTGTTTTTCACGTGTGTATGTCATGTCGATTATTGGGCGCCTTTGACAAACGAAAATCAGACGAAGTCCAGACAGCGCTAATTCTCATTCAAACTCAGTGACCCCAGTGACAATGCACACCGTCTGGCTTTTTACTTGTGTCCTCTTTAGAGAAAACTTTACGCACTCTTCATAACATTATCTAATCAATGGCAGTAAAATAACCGGGGGAAAAGAAAAGAAAAGACCCATGTTTTCTCCGCAAAACGTTTAAGTGAAAAATTCGCGCTTTAGTCTCGTACTATTTATAGAGCCATGCGAGATCATTCGAGTCATCGGAAACACTTCAGTGTTCCCGATGACTCGAATGATCTCGCATTTCTGTTGCTCGTCGGTCTGATAATTATGTCGACTTGGCTGATAACAAGCTGGGCATTTACAAACTTTGGATGTAAAGGCACATATGCTGAGGTCACGACCACACTGTCACTATTTACTTTGTTTATAACAATCGCCGGATATAACGGCAACAAGTCTGGGTCCTGCACAGCTATACTATATTTATAATGTAGGACATCAAGAAAAAAAAAAAAGAAGCCGGGAACACACACAAAGGCAATCATGACGCTTCGCCCTAAAAGCCAACATGTCCAGTTAACCCATTCAGCCCGACGGCCGTATTTCTCATCAAATGACTATGCATCACTGAGTTGCAGGAGATGGATCGACCATGATAATTCAAGGGCAGTGCCAGATTAGCTTGGCGCCGACAGGCGCCAAGCTAATCTGGCACTACCCTTGAATGATGATGGTCGACCCATCTCCTGCTGTACGTGCGTCAGGGCTGACTGGGTTAAGCCCACCTAGCCTGTGTTTGCCATATCATCTAAGTCCTCATGCATTTTCCAGCCAACCCCACTTGAACTTTGCTTGAGGCCGTATCAGCTTTGTGGGTTGGAAACTCATACTCTAACCACGTAAAGCAAACAGAGGAAGTCCTTATCAGTTGTAAAGAATCGTTTCGCGTCGGGGTACAAAAGTACTCATGCATGCATACCTGCATAAAATGTGTTTTGTTCTCTATGTTGTCATTCAGTACGTTTTTTGCCTGCTGTCAAAGAGGTTGACGGGTGTGTGTGTGTGTGTGTGTGTGTGTGTGTGTGTGTGTGTGTGTGTGTGTGTGTGTGTGTGTGTGTGTGTGTGTGTGTGTGTGTGTGTGTGTGTGTGTGTTTTGTTCATTGTAACGTTTGGTCATTCCAAACACTATTTTTTTAAAAAGTCCCTTCTATTTATAGAAGGGACTTTTTAGGACGGGTAGCGGTGGGGCGAATTTAATAGCATGTCCATGATGTCAAAGGCGCGCAGGCTAAACCTCTAACAATTGAAGTAACAAGATAAAAATTACGTTATGTCTAGTTACGCTAACATCGCTGCTGAACGTACATTTGGCGCGAAGCGCTGTATGTGCGTATGTATGTATGTATGTATGTATGTATGTATGTATGTATGTATGTATGTATGTATGTATGTATGTATGTATGTATGTATGTATGTATGTATGTATGTATGCATGTGCGTATGTATGTAAAAAAAAAAAAAAATCTCAGATATTTCTGCACACACAAGCTTGGAACTGGCGAAATACTTTCTTAAGTGTATGGCTAAGAGAGCCTCCCAGCATATTGTAATTGAATGTCTCATTGAAGACATCAACAACCTTTTATAGGAAGTCGGTTGATCCAGATTAGATTCCGTAAATTTTGTCATATTTACTTGAACATTTACATATAGCTAGTTTGGAGAAAGACATTGGATGAGTTTGTTAGCCAGCTTTGTATCCTTTCAACTTCTTCAGTAAAAATTAATTCTTTTCAAAAAAAGAATTAATACACTAAAAAACCTTTACTTCTAGAGAAAGTCAGACAGTGGCGGTGACATAAAAGAAATACCCAACGGAGAAAGAAACACGCTTAGAACAGACGGGTACACCAGTTGCCACATTCTTTCTGCGAATGAAGATAAGTAGCGGCTGATCAATCTGTTTGTTTGTCTATTTTGACAAAGGGTATTTACCCGAAATATTAATAAATTGTGTTGTAACCGCCTTTTCTAAGCGTGTTTCTTTCTCCGTTGGGTACTTCTGTGCATTTTACACGCTTGGCAGTCACCTTTTTGGTCTGGATTGGTGACATAAAAGAGGCAACTCCGTCACCACGCAGACACTGACATAATACTCTAAATATGACGTCATTCTCTCTCTCTCTCTCTCTCTCTCTCTCTCTCTCTCTCTCTCTCTCTCTCTCTCTCTCTCTCTCTCTCTCAAACATGCTCGCATCTCCAGGAGAAATAGATCCTCATGCGCTCTCCAGGCGCATGAGGATCTATGCCTCTTGGAGATGTTTGGAGCGCGCTCGCATGCACGCACTAACACGCGCACACACATCGACGCGCTTTCAGAAGAGCATGCAGGTGACCCGTGTACTTAGTACATCATGTACAGTAGCTAGGTAAAGTCAACCTGCTTTCACACAAATTATAGCAAGATTGAAATTGTACCGTGAAGTTCTAGTTTTGTCACCATTTTCTCAAGCCTATGAAGCGAAAGTGAAACTCGTATCACGTAAAATATAAAATTACGTAAAAACTAAAACTTACGTCATGACAAATGACGTTTGACAAATCAATGACGCGTATGTCCTGCGCCCCTTATAGAACTCACTGACGCATTGGCAGATCTGCGAGACTTTTTCAATAGGAGATAATTCAACATCAGAATCAGGTCAAAGATAAAAGGTAGAGACCATTGACAGCGATGACAGCTCTCATATAGAAGGGACTTTGTGGGTTATGGTTCATCCCATCTTGTTTGTTTTAGTCCCTTCTATTTATAGAAGGGTCTTTTTAGGATGGGTCGCGGTGGGGCGAAATTAATAGCATGTCTTTTATGTCAAAGGCGGACAGGCCTAAACCTCTGACAACTGAAGTAACAAGATACAAATTACGTCATGTCTAGTTACGCTAACCTCGCTGCTGAGTGCGTGTGTGTGTGTGTGTGTGTGTGTGTGTGTGTGTGTGTGTGTGTGTGTGTGTGTGTGTGTGTGTGTGTGTGTGTGAGGGCGTATGTATGTAGACACGAGAATCTCAGATATTGCTGTACGCACAAAGCTTCAAACTTGGCAAAAAATACTTTATTTAAGGGGTGGCTAAGAGAGCCTCCGACCATGTTGTAACATGTAACTGGATGTCTAGTTGACGACTTAAAAGACCTTTTATTGAAAGTCGGTTACCCAGATTAGAGTTCGTAATTTCTGTCATATTTACTATTACATTTTGGATATAGCTAGTTTGAAGAAAGACATTAGATGAGTTCTTTAGCCAGCTTTGTACCTCTTCAACATTTTGAATAATAATTAATTCATTTTTGCAAGTTTTGAATCCACTATATACTCCCATCAAACAGTCAGCCCTAGAAGAGGCTGTGTGGAACAAAAAGTCAGCTCTGGAAGAGGCTGCGTGTCTTTTGGATGAGTGACGTGAAACATCAATTTCGTCACTGTGTACACGGCTTCGTGAAACTAGCGATGCCATCACGTCAAGATTATAGTGATGTCATTTTGCTGCTCGTGCTACTTTTCTTCAGAATTTCTGTCGCTACTCCAGGACCACAGAGCGTACTAATGACGGAAAGCGCCGTGTGTCCGTTTTTATTTGTGTGTGCCGGCGTGTGTGTTGATCTGAGGCTGGGTTAGAGAGGAGGGAAATAGATCAGAAGGATAAGCATAAAAATATGAACAACTCTGAATGTTCCTAAAAGAAAAACGCATGTGAGCACCAAACAATACGGTAGACTTTGGGATAAAATTCTAATCTTGTTCAATAGGCGATATTTCAACATCAGAATCAGGTCAAAGACAAAAGGTAGAGACAGCTCTCATATAGAAGGGGCTTTGTGGGTTATGGTTCATCCCATCTTATTTTGTTTTTTGGGTCGCGTTCGTTCAGTTGTCTTAAATGATATAATGATATTTTCATATTCAGAATAATGTTAACGCCAAGAGTTGATGGAATGACCGAATGCGCAAGAGGTCCTCGGGCCTACGTTGGCCGCTGTTGGCCCGATGGCCTTTTGCGCACAGGGGAACTGCTCTGTTAGCCGCGGGAAAAAATCTAAACACCATAGAGACAAGAACGTAAGGAATACTACGCTCAAGATAAAAGTCGCCCACTCCAGATTTCGAAGCTCTATGGAGAAAGTGGCAATGAACCCTTTGGCTATTCATCGCGACAAAAACCCGCTACAGACAGACAAAGTGTAAATAAAACCCACCGAATTAACGGAAGACTCGTGAACAGGAATTTAAAAGTAATGATGGAAAACATCTGCGTCCCAGAAAAGAGACAAAACGAACACAATGATCGAACAGACCAAGAATGGATACAACAGGCGCCAAGCTAATCTGGCACTACCCTTGAAATATCAGAATGGATACAACAATACAAAAGTTTAACTCATTCAGCCCGACGGTCGTATTTCCCAAATTTTTAAGGCGTCATCTAGCGACTATGCACCAGCTGCAGGAGATGGATCGACCATGGTAATTCAAGGGTAGTGGCAGATTAGCTTGGCGCCGACAGGCGCCAAGCTAATCTGGCAGTACCCTTGAATTAGCATGGTCGATCCTTCTTCTGCTCTAGTGCGTCAGGGCTGAATGAGTTACAGTTGAAAGGATATTTTGTTTCGTTAAGCTGTGCGAACTATGATTAAAAAAAAGAAAACAAGAAGAAAGGCATGAACTCAGCTTGAATTAGTGGGCAATGAAAATAAAAGCTGTAAAAAAAAAGTTGTAGAAAATGGGAGATATTGAAAAGACTGAAACGAAAGTTAATCAATTAAAATGGAAATAATGTAAACTAAATGAAACCAAACCTGGAAGTGAAGAGCAAGGAAGAGAATAGAATGCTCAGCGCTGGGTGTGATGTAGGCCTACTTATTGTAGTGAAAGGAAGTCACAGAATTTGACACGACCGCTCTAAGTGAAAACAAACAAAACTAAAATCAAACGTGACATATGTTACTGCTTGTATGTTAAAAGGGTGTATCGTACGTTTTCTCTCTTTGGCTATCAGTATTTTGTTTGTCAAGATGATTCATGCAGGAATCACATCGACAAACAGCGCCACCGACAGCCAAAGGTTAAATGTTGTTTGAATTGTGCCCTTGTGTAAATAGCTAGGTGTAAAACTTCCCAAGGAGTAACGTTTCTCTTAAAGTGTCACACAAACGTATTTGCCCATGACATCATTCAAACCACATTGCCACACTCTCCCTTAAGGCACACCTTTGGGAGAGGGATTGGTCCTGATGGTTCAGGGCTGTTGGGCTAATCTGACACTTCCCTTGAACTATCATGACCAATCCATTGCCCACAGCCGGTACGGTCGTCACAGGCTCCGCCAAAGTGAGAAAACCATATACATATTATTTGCAAATTATTTACAGACGGTACCCTCGTACACACCTCTCAAAATAAATTTTGACATGAACTAATACACCCAGTAAGTCAATGGTGAACGGACCGACGTCGGACTTGGTCGGCTTGATGTTCTTGTGCGCACAGAGCACGTATTTACCAAGTTTTCGGAGGAACAGAAATGTCCAAACTGACCTGACGCGCGTGGTCCATGCTGAGCCCTCGCTTGCCGCCCACGGGACAGTTGCGGATGAAGCAGGCCTCCGCTGACCACAGCCCCACGACCACCATCAGCACCCACAGCCGCAACGTCTGCTGAGGACCGTCTCCTTTCATCTTGACCACTAGTGTCCGAGACGCTGACCGGTCTGTGCACTGTAGCGGCCACGAGAGGCGAGGAGAGTAGCGAAGGTCGGCTGCGACAGAGGAGCTGACCTTAGGGTTCAGTGCCGTGAAGGAGACGATGGAAGCAAAAAAGGTTGTCTTCGACGGAAACTGTTTTTTTTTTTTTGTTGTTGTTGTTCCTAATCTCTTCTTGTTGAAAATTGGGGATTTCGTTCTGTTTGGGGCCGTCAGAATTGTCCAAACTCAGCGTCGCGACTTTTTTAATGGTTTCAAAGACACTTATCCCTTTGACGTAAACCGTTCTTTGCACCTCGCACTATTCGTTCTTTTTCGACTTGCCTTTTTTTTTTGGACGTTGATATTTTTTCCGGTTTTGATATTATGATCGTGTTTTCTTTTTTCCTTAATCTGCAGAATTTCGTTTCGACCTTAAAACTGATTCTTGTTTCAGCTTTGTTAGTTGCTGCGGACGTGTTAGTTTCTTTTACTGAAGGAGAAGTCAGTGCACGTAGGTTGAATATGTTATGGTTAAAAGTCACCCAGTTGAGATTCAGATATCTGAACACTTGAAACGGAGAGAGAAGAGAGAGCCTTTGTAAGTGAATCGTCACCACGTGCTTATGAAGCGATTTGACGTGGAAGGTAGAATAAACAAAAAGTTACTGTCGTTGGTGTAGGCTTGGCGTAAAAATGTCTGTCGCAATCGCCAGTCAGCAAAGTTTGCACAGTGAGATGTGGGTTAAGTGCCACGTCCGTACGACCAAGACTGAATGAAAACTTTCACAGTCCTAGTTAGCTATCTGCCTGCAGCCAAAGTTGTTGTGGCTTGCTCTCTGCACTAAGTGGAGTACGGCTGTTCCCCAAGAAGCGTCTACACCCGAGGTCTCTCCCGCCAGATTCTGCCCAATCAATAGCCAGCTCTCTCATTGCTCCGTGTCGCTTTTGTACCTGTCGTCTGCTCGTGGGTGAGATCACGTGACGAGCAGAAACTGGGGTGTGTGTTGGTGGTTGCTTAATGCTTTGTTTTGCGTCATTCCCAGGGGTGCGGCTCTCTCTCTCTCTCTCTCTCTCTCTCTCTCTCTCTCTCTCTCTCTCTCTCTCTCTCTCTCTCTCTCTCTCTCTCTCTCTCTCTCATAGAGTACATAAATACCCAATGCGCAAAAGGCCATGGGGCCGACGTCAGCCCAAAGGCCTTTGCGCACTGAGTAGTGATTGAGTGCATGTCCATTTCCACACGCTAGGTATTACACAGTCCTTCGCTTAAATGATACTCAATCTGAGGAACAGCTGGAGTAAATCTTGGTCAGCAAGAGAAATAGATTCTCATGAACCCACCCGACTGCAGGAACTGATGCGAATATATATATATATATATATATATATATATATATATATATATATATATATATATATATATATATATATATATATATATATATATATATATATATATATATATATATATATATATATATATATATATATATCTTTTTTGGCTTGACTTTGCGAACGAAGATTCTATAGGGGTTGTCCACGACGTCTGCAGGCATGTTCGTGACTGCGGAGGCCAATCCGGGACAGGCAGGTTCGACCGCAGTAGCTGCAGAGGGAGGTCTGGCCAGGGTTCTGAGTTGTGGCATCTCTGTTTTTTCTCCTGAGCCGCTTGTCTTTAAGGCCAGCTCTGCGAGAGTCCTCAAAGGAGACAGCTGCCTTGTAAATGGTGGAGCGCCAGGTGTCACGGTCCGCAGCAAGTGAAGACCACTGGCGGTGGTCGATTTGGCAGGCACTAAGTGACTTCTTGAGACAGTCTTTCTATCTCTTCTTTGGTGCCCCTCTGTCTCTGTGTCCAGTGGTGAGCACGCCGAACAGGGTGATCTTGGGTAGGCGATGATCCTCCATCCTGGAGACGTGCCCAGCCCAGCGGATCTGTGTCCGCAGCAGCAAAGCCTCGATGCTCACAGTTTCTGCCTGTTCAAGGACCTCGACGTTTGTGACATAGTCACTCCAGTGAGTGCCAAGGATTGTACGCAGGCAGTGCTGGTGGAAGCGTTCGAGGAGTCGTAGTTGTCTGCGGCAGAGGGCCCAGGACTCGGAACCATACAACAGGGTGGTGAGGACGACAGCTCTGTACACGCTGATCTTGGTGCCTGTTTTCAGCTGTTGATTATGCCACACCCGCTTGTATAGACGCCCGAAAGCGCTGTTTGCTTTTGCCAGCCTGCTGTCCAGCTCCTTGTCCAGCTTGGCGTCCGACGTGATGATGCAGCCAAGGTAGGTAAACTGGTGCACTGACTTCAGTTCAGACTCGCCGATGGTGATGTGGGGAGGGCGATGCTCTACCTTGGGTGCCGGCTGATGGAGAACCTCTGTCTTTTTCAGACTGACCTCGAGTCCAAAGAGCTGAGCAGCGTCTGCGAAGCAGGATGTGATGCGCTGCAGGGCTCTCTCTGTGTGTGCAACGAGGGCAGCGTCGTCAGCAAAGAGCAGCTCACGAATCAGTTGGTCTAGGGTTTTGGTGTGGGCCTGCAGTCGTCTGAGGTTGAACAGGCTGCCATCGAGACGATACCTGATGTACACTGCATCGTCATCGTCGAGGTCCACTGTGGCCTGCTTCAACATCATACTAAAAAAGATGGTGAAGAGGGTCGGTGCCAGCACACAGCCCTGCTTCACACCGCTGAGAATGGGGAATGGTTCTGAGAGGTCATTGTTGAGTCTGACCTGGCCTTGCTGGTCCTCGTGTAGCTGGACGATCATGCTGAGGAACTTTGGGGGACAGCCAAGTCGCTCCAGGATCTGCCACATGCCTTGCCTGCTCACAGTGTCGAACGCTTTTGTTAGGTCGACAAACGTTATGTACAGCCCTTTGTTCTGCTCGCGGCACTTCTCCTGAAGCTGTCTCAGCACAAAGACCATGTCGGTGGTGCTCCTGTTGGTTCTGAAGCCACACTGGCCCTCTGGGAGGTGGTCTTCTGCAATGGCAGGTACCAGCCGATTTAGGAGCAGCCTTGCAAGTATTTTCCCGGCAATGGACAGCAGGGTAATTCCACGGTAGTTGGAGCAGGCAGACTTCTCTCCTTTGTTCTTGTACAGGGTGATGACGACTGCATCGCGGAGATCCTTTGGTAGTGTTCCTTCCTCCCAGCAGCAGAGAAAGAGGTCATGGAGCTTGTTGTGCAGTGCTGGGCCTCCATGTTTCCAGATCTCTGGTGGGATTCCGTCAATGCCTGCTGCTTTGCCACTCTTGAGCTGGTGGATGGCTGTGAGGGTCTCTTCAGCAGTGGGCGGTTCGTCCAATTCAACCTTTACTGGGAGGTGCGGGATTTGGAGGATGACTGCTTCTTGAACAGTGCGCTCAGCGCTGAAGAGGTCCTGAAAGTATTCCGACCAGCGGTTCAAGATGAAGTTATTATCTGTGAGGAGTGCCTGTACATCAGCGCTTCGCAGGGGACTTTGGATCAGGTGCCAGGGGCCATACACTGCTTACATGTTATATATATATATATATATATATATATATATATATATATATATATATATATATATATATATATATATATATTATATATATATATATATTATATATATATATATATATATATATATATATATATATATATATATATATATATATTACGTAACATGTTTAACATACAATGTGAGACTGTGTAAGGCACGGGCACATTACGTATCATGTTTAACGTACAATGTAGTGGGGATGCTGTTGGTGGTGGTGGTGAGAGGGGGGAGGGGGAGTGGATGGTGGTGGGAGGGGGGTGAGGGGGTGTGGGAGGGGGTCTCATCACGATTTATTCTGCGATTCACGGATTCAGAATAATAGCATTCACTTTTTCGCGATGGAGGGAGACGATGGGGAGGGAAGTTACCGCTTTTACAATCTCTGTTCGCAGAAATCTTAACAAATAAACAAACAAACAAACAAGCAAACAAACAAACAAACAAACAAACAAAAAACACCCCCCCCCCTTAAAAAATCAAACTGACAAACACTGAAAAAGTTGAGGCCGGAGTTGGTATTGAATTGTGGAAGGAACAGCTTTCTCAGCGGCCTCGCACAGGCCAAAAAGGCAAACGGCGGGGAGGAGGGGTGGGTGGGGGTGGAATGATATTGGGAGGGAGAAGTGGCCGTGTAGGGGGCGGGGGGAGGGGGGGGGGAAGATTTCGCGAGAAATCTACAGTGTGGCGGCATATCTTTCACGTCAGTTTTACGAATAACGGACCTGTTCACGAACCAAGAAGATCTCATTTTGGCTGTCACGATTAACGACGATTATTTTTTTCAGGGATCACGAGCATGAAAACCCTGCGATCACGAATCACGAAAAGAGTCACGCATCACGACTTTAGAGCACAACCCCATCTACAATGTCATCTGGAGTTTTTTTTAACCGGAGATTGGCTAAGTTTGGTTAAACAGTATAATAAGCAATACGTACCTAGTGCGCAAAAAAGTTTATTGAGCCTATTTGTTGGCCGCCCTGGGCACCCGCACAGCCATGCGCGGGCCAACGGCGGCCAACATAGGCCCTAAGACCCTTTGCGCACTTTGTACACGCCGCCCAAAGCAACTTGAGGATCATGCGTGATTTTAAAAAAAGTAAAACCTCGTGTCAGATCCTTGTTCGCGTGTAACGTCGGAAGTGACATTTTGGCTCGAAATGACGTCTGATGCGGTTACCTCCTGTGAATTCTTGACGAAATCTCGAACCTGTAGCTCAACAGGTAGTGGCCTTATCTGAGGAAAACCTCGGATTGCATATTCTGCCCAAAATGTAAACTTTTTTTTCGTTTATCTCGACAACACAGAATTGCTAGGTGCATGCGAACACCATCGACATAACATGACATGACATGACATAACACCACACCACACCACATCACATCACATCACATCACATCACATCACATCACATCACATAACAAAAACCGTCTGCAACTATCCAATCGTAAGGTACGAAACCGTCAGTCATTGACCTTTAGACAGGGTTTATTTGCAAAGTCACTGCTAAACAAATTAAAACTGCGATACGATTTTGAATCAAATCAATTTCATGCACAGCTTTTCACCTGTTCACTGCCAGTTAACGCAGATTGTTTTCTGCAGTCTTCGTTAATTTCACACTAAGGTCCAGAAAAATGGATTCAACAAAACAATCCTGCTATATAACTACTACAAATAGAATCTGATGCAGATTTATTACGTCACTATTGCCTAATGTCTGACGCAGATTTATTACGTCACTATTGCCTAATGTCTGACGCAGAATTATTACGTCACTATTGCCTAATGTCTGACACAGATTTATTACGCCACTATTGCCTAATGTCTGACGCAGAATTATTACGTCACTATTGCCTAATGTCTGACGCAGATTTATTACGTCACTAATGCCTAATGTCTGACGCAGATTTATTACGCCACTATTGCCTAATGTCTGACGCAGATTTATTACGCCACTATTGTCTAATGTCTGACGCAGGTTTATTACGTCACTATTGCCTAATGTCTGACGCAGATTTATTACGTCACTATTGCCTAATGTCTGACGCAGATTTATTACGTCACTATTGCCTAATGTCTGACGCAGATTTATTACGTCACTATTGCCTAATGTCTGACGCAGATTTTAAGGCGCCAAGCTAATCTGGCAATACCCTTGAATTATCATGGTCAATCCATTTCCTGTTGTGGCGCGTCAAGGCTAAAACTTCATATAGTGCTGATACTGTTGATGTTGAAGCACCCATGCGGAAAAAAAATAACAAAAACAATTGATTGTTACTCTGCAAAAGAAACAGTTTTATTTTCCTTTAAAAATTGAAGTCATTTCACGTCGAAAATACACTTGATCAATGAAAACTACATCACACAGCTCATTATCCCCCTTGGGTCTATGCAAATGTCGTTACTGTAAACAGTACCGGTGGCTGCATGGACAAGGAGGTTAATTCACCGTGGTATTGCACCTGTACCTGTGTGTTTGTCTGTATGTGTGCGTGTGTATTGCAGAATCCTTTGTTTCTCTGGCGTCCCCCTCCACTCCCACTCTTTATGTGTAAAGCGCTTAGAGCTTATTTTAGGATACGCGCTATATAAGTAGCCATTATTATTATTTATTATTAGATATGCCAATGCGTCATAATGAACTCTATAAGGGGCGCGCGCAGTGAATACGCGTCATTGCTTTCTCAAACGTCATTTGTCATGACGTATTTTTAAGTCCCTTCTATTTAAAAAGGGACTTTGTAGGACGGGTCGCGGTGGGGCGAATTTAATAGCATGTCCATGATGTCAAAGGCGGACAGGCTAAACCTATAACAATTGAAGTAACAAGATAAAAATTACATGTCTAGTTACGCTAACCTCGGTGCTGAACGTACATTTGTACGTATGTGTGTATTTATGTATGTATATATGTATGTATGCATGTGCGTATGTATGTATGTGTGTGCATATGTATGTAAACAAGAGAATCCAGAAACTTTTCCCGCTCCCTCCCTCCCTCCACCTTCAACTCGACAGCACCCCCATCTCCCTCTCTGACTCGGCCAAAAACCTCGGCGTTATCCTTGATTCCTCTCTTTCCATGACCAGCTTCGTCTCCGCCACGGCCCAGGCATGCTACTTCCACCTCCGCCGCATCAGTCAGATCAGAAAATACCTCACTACTGAAGCTGCCACCAAACTTGCTGACTCTCTCATCCTATCTCGCATCGACCACTGCAACTAATAATAATAATAATAATAATAATACCGTTATTATATAGGCGCTTTTTCTCAATTTTTGGGGAAATCGACTCAAAGCGCCGCGCCTGAAACCCAACACACACACTCACGAAACAGACACGGATTTACGCCATTTAAGACAAACACAGTACAAGACAAACGAAGGGCCAGTCAGCTACTGAAGTTACAGAGAATTTTGATCGCTTGTATTTGAAATTTGTAAAGTGGCCTGAGACCGGTACCAAAGTGTGGGGGGTGGGGGGGGGGGAGGGTGGAAGAACCGGAGTACCCGGAGAAAAAAACCCCGACAGTCCGCCCGAATTAACGGTGTGAGTCCAACGCCGGAACCTGGTATCGAACCACGCACCTTTGGCATTGGTGGCAGGCGCCTTAACCACTGCGCCACGGACCGCCCCAACGCTCTCCTTTCCGGCCTCCCTCACTCCACCACTTTCACTCTCCAGCGCGTCCAGAACAATGCTGCCCGCCTCGTCCTCAGAAAGAAAAAATCCGACCACATCACTCCCCTGCTCAAACTCCTTCACTGGCTCCCCATCCCCCAACGCATCCAATACAAGATTCTGTCTCTCTGCTACAAATCCCTGAACAACTGCGCTCCCGCCTATCTCTCCAACTTACTTCACCCTACACTCCTCTCCGCTCCCTCCGCTCCGCCTCCGACCATCTCCGCCTCCACATCCCCCGCACCAAACTCAGCACTTTCGGCCCCCGCTCCTTCTCAGTATATGGTCCATCCACCTGGAACACTCTCCCACTCTCTCTCCGTCAGAAACACTCTCTCTCTCCTCCTTCCAATCCGCCCTCAAAACTCACCTCTTTCAACAGTTCTAGCACTATACCACCACACTCCCCACCCTAAGCAGACTGTCGTAATGTATTTCACTATTTGTGGTACGTGAGTAGTTGTCTAAAGCGTGCGCATGCGTGCGCGAGTTGTGAGTGCGCGCTTAGAGTTATAATTATTATAAGATAAGCGCTTTATAAATACCGTAATTATTATTTTATTATTATGAATCTCCGATATTTCTGTACACACAAGCTTTGAACTTGGCGAAATACTTTCTTAAAGAGAGCATCCGAGCATATTGTAACTGAATTTCTCTTTGAAGACATAAACACCCGATTATAGGAAGTCGGTTGACCCAGATTAGAGTCCGTAATTTTTGTCATATTTACTTGAACTTTTGCATATAGCTAGTTTAGAGAAAGACATTGGATGAGTTCGTTAGCCAGCTTTGTATCCTTTCAACTTCTTAGTAAAAACGTTTAGTAAAAAATAATGTTTTTCAGAAAATAATTAAAACACTAAAAAAAAAAAAAAAAACAATTTTACTTTTAGTGAAAGTAAGACAGTGGCGGTGACGTAAAAGAGACAACTCCGTCACCACGTAATTTTTATCTTGTTACTTCAATTGTGACACGTTTAGGCCTGCCCGCCTTTGACATCATGGATATGCAATTAAATTTGTCCCACCGCGACCCGTCATTGACAGACTCGGAATTGAATAGAAGATAGAGAAAGAGAGACAAGATCCTTAAGTAGAACTGACATCGGACAAGGGAATATGGACATGTGGCAACGAGTAAAGCAAGAGCTTGACATGACCATCCACCCAGAATTTGTCACTTTCCTGCTGAATCAGTTAGTAATCTACGGTCTTTGTCGACTTTCCTATAGTTCCTCGAGCGGTATTGATTTTCAGATTTCATGATCTTTAGTAGAATTCATCTCTTACTGATTTCGCAAGATTTTAAACCTGTTTTATCGTATAGTTACGAGCTAGTGATCGACATTTATGCTGCAGAGATCTGAAAACTACAGCGTGTGTCAAAGTTGCACATCGCTGGTCGTAACATGTTTTTTGTCTGTGCCGCCTCTCATTCACTCGATTCAGAGAGGTAGTGTTTCTGCTGCAAGGGTGCATTTGTCATTTCCAGTGATGCTTTACGTAGACCTCGATGTGTGAGATGTGAAATTGATTGCAGTGCAGAAAGTGGGCATAAATACCAATATTCTGTTTTAATGATGGAAGAGGGGTAAAGGATCAAAGGTCAAACTAGGCACCGTGGACTCGCTTTGCGAGCGCCACACGCCACGCCCTCGGTGCACTAAGCACGATCGTTGCTAGTAAATACTAGCAGGTCGAGCGGAACCCGCATTGTGATTTTGACAGCATAGCGAGTACGGAAGGTTATTATTCTACTTTCTCGTGAAAAATTACGTCAAAGGGATGCCGGAGAACATCAGTACACATGTACACTGACACGTCTTTACATCACACCGATGACCTCGTGACCTTCAGTATTGTGATACATTAATAGTCAGCCGGGTTCTGTCTTGTGACGCAGGCTCATAAATATGCATATTAATTCAAAATCACGCTGCCAATCCAGACGATAAATCCGCGACTCGGGTAAAAAAACAACACATCCCCCAAACGATGAATTTCGACATTTGGCATTGTGTTTATCAGTATCATAAAGCTCTAAGATAATACACAAAGGACCCATACCGGCATATACTGTCAGCAGTATCTGTTGCAGACAGTTTTCTGACTGTGTTGAGATGCTTGATCCTGGGGAACATAACTTTAGACAGATCAATACGGGGTCTCTCAATGACGAGACTGTTCCTGAAGGTGCTATAAACCGTTGCGCTTTGACTAAATAGCTTAGAGGGGATTTAGTAAATGGGGGTTTTCCCGCTCAGGGCTTTGTGCAACAGCACGGGCCTGTTGGTCAAAAGGTGTTTCTTTAGTGGAAGGAGCCCGGTTGCCTGTCATCAGAGGTTAAACAGGGGATAGGATTAATCAGCTCAACTGCGCGTTTGACCTACGAGGTAATCTGCTTCAAGTTAAGGTTAGCCTCGCTACAGATGTCCCAAACAGTCGATGCGTAGTCAAGAGCGAGAGAGAGAGAGAGAGAGAGAGAGAGAGAGAGAGAGAGAGAGAGAGAGAGAGAGAGAGAGAGAGAGAGAGAGAGAGAGACAGACAGAGAGAGAGACAGAGAGAGAGAGACTAGAGAGAGAGACAGAGAGAGAGAGAGAGAGAGAGAGAGAGAGAGAGAGAGAGAGAGAGAGAGAGAGAGAGAGAGAGAGAGAGAGAGAGAGAAATGAAATGAAATGAAACTTTATTTCTCAACGGATGAAGTAATTAGCACGTGTGCCATTTTTCATACTTGCCGTTGCTACTCTACAAACACAGGATAATAATTGTAATACTAATAGTATCAAGTTACACAAAGAAAAATTAGGAGACATTTAAACATGAAGAGACATTAAACAAAATTCATTCATTCATTCGATCATACAAAAACAAACGAAAAACATAAAGTACACGCAACGCGCGCACACTGACACATACACACTCGCGCGCACACACAGACACGCGCTAATGATAACTTGACCTATATACGAAGCAAATCATTTGGATCATAGTGAAAATTCACTTCAGACAGCAAAAGTTATTTGGATTATAATAGAAACTTGAATTATGCAATTAGGCGATTATTATTAGTATGGACAAACCATACGGCAGCATGCACTGATTATACGATAAGCAAATGTTTGATACGGATACTTGTGGTAGATTATGTATCAGCAGACAAGTACTTGAGGAGGCATTACTTGAAAGAGGAGATCCCTAGCGTGTGTTATACATGTAGGGAGTTTGTTCCAGAAAGATGCGCCTGAGAAAGATACACTGGTTTTAAATAATCTGTACTGAAGAGAGAGATAGAGAGAGCGAAAGCGAGAGAGAGAGAGAGAGAGAGAGAGAGAGAGAGAGAGAGAGAGAGAGAGAGAGAGAGAGAGAGAGAGAGAGAGAGAGAGAGAGAGAGAGAGAGAGAGAGAGAGAGAGAGAGAAATGAAATGAGATGAAACTTTATTTTCCAAGGATAAAACAATAGGTGCGCAGACCTTTTGTTCATTCTTGTCCTTGCTACAAACTACATGAAAACACACACGCACGCACACACGCACACACACACACACACACACACGCACACACACACACACACACACCACACACACACACACGCACGCACGCCGGCACGCACACGCGCTTGCACACACTCACTGACACACACACACCCACACACACGCGCACGCACACACACGGAAGTACGTAAATCGGAGTTAGGCTCAAACATTGGATTAAAGGCCCAGACAAACGTGGTATCGTGAGAGAGAAACACCACCCCTCATCCCCTCTCTTAATTTAAGAGTTTAGCGTGTGTGTTTGCTCTTTTGTCGAACAAAAATGTTATCCTAGGAGTCTAATACGAGATCATTATAACACTGTCTTGCATTAACTACGCGAAGAAGGGATTTGTACAGCTTCATGAATAAATGACATTAAGACCACGCCTATACCCAATGCGCAAAAGGCCATCGGGCCGACGTAGACCCGATGGCCTTTGCGCACTGGGTAGGTATTGGTCTTGATTTTGTTTGGCAGACAAACACGTTTACACTCTTTGTGTAAAATAGCCTGGTTGAAAACAGTATAGCTGAGGATTATATTTAAGAATGCCATGCCAATTTTTTTTTTTTAAAGCAAGATGGGATGAATCATAACCCACAAGGTCCTTTCTATATCAGAGCTGTCATCGCTGTCAATCGTCTCTCTACCTTGTCTCTGACCTGATTCTGATGTTGAATTATGTCCTATTGAAAAAAGTCTCGCAGATCTGCCAGTGTGTCAGTGAGTTCTATAAGGGGCGCAGGACGTACGCGTCATTGATTTGTCAAACGTCATTTGTCATGACGTAAGTTTTAGTTGTTACGTAATTTTATATTTTACTTGATATGAGTTTCACTTTCGCTTCATAGGCTTGAGATAATGGTGACAAAACTAGAACTTCACGGTACAATTTCAGTCTTGCTATAATTTGTGTGAAAGCAGGTTGACTTTACCTAGCTACATGATATACTAAGAGTACACGGGTCACCTGCATGCTCTTCAAAAAGCGCGTCGATGTGTTAATGCGTGCGTGCGCGCGCGCGCCCTCCAAACATCTCCAAGAGGCATAGATCCTCATGCGCCCGGAGGGCGCATGAGGATCTCTTCCTCCTGGAGATGCGCGCATGTTTGTGTGAGAGAGATAGCGAGCCGTGCACACGAGAGAGAATGACGTCATATTTAGAGTATTATGTCAGTGTCTGCGCGGTGACGCGGAGTTGCCTCTTTTACGTCACCGCCAGTGTCTGACTTTCTCTAGAAGTCAAGGTTTTATTTAATTCTTTTTTTGTGTGTGTTGAAAAGAATTAATCTTTACTAAAGAAGTTGAAAGGATACAAAGCTGACTAACGAACTCATCCAATGTCTTTCTCCAAATTTGCTATATGCAAAGTTTAAAGCTAATATCACAAAAATTACGGACTATAATCTGGGTCAACCCACTTTCTATAAACGGTTGTTTATGTCTTCAATGAGACATTTAATTACAATATATGCTCGGAGGCTCTCTTAGCCACCCACTTAAGGTTGTAGGACACACCTGTTTCGCGCATCTTTTCTGCGCATTTAGATACCGCTATCTTGCGTCTGCCGTGACCTGAGACTAGAGGTCACCGAAAAAAAACGCCGTACGGCAAGTCGTATTGCAAACAAGCTCAATTTATCGATAATTGACAAAAGATATATACTGTCTGAAATAGGTGTGTAAGCTGACTGTTTCTATGCATAAAATGTTGTGTTTCCTCAGAAATAAGATACTTTTGCATAAGTTGCGACAAGTCATCGAGCGTCAGTAGTAACGCATAACCATTTCTCAGAAGAAGAAAAAAAAAAATGAACGGGCCGTATACGTGGCAGCCAGGAAAACAACAAAATCTTCAGACAAGGTAAACTAGAAAAAAGTTTTATGCACCGCCGTGAGATGTCACCTGCACGGCGTAAAACCCCAATAGCTAACTGTCCTTTTATGCATGGACATTCAGTTACAGCCTACCTGCAATGAAGAAGACTAGTTTTATTGTGGGTTGACAGGGGCATGCATTCCATGTATGTCAGTCACCACCTAGAAGTAGAACATTTCCATACATTCTCAGAGAGCCTTTACTAATACGGTGGAAGGAATGTAGTCCACATTGTAGTGATATTAAACCAGTGCCAGTGCTTATTATTTAGGAAAACATACTGTGTGTAGTAAAAAGTCCTGCTAAGGGAGAATTTTGCATTACTAACTCAGTATCTGCTTTCAGTACTTAGTAACTTAGTTTTCTCATCCATTCTCTGTCTTATGAAGGCTATATTACAGATTAGGAGATAGGTCCAGCATTTTTTTAGTTCAAGGATGGTGCCCGAATAGCTTGGCGGATGAGACGCCAATGATTCATGTATCGACATGATTTATTATTAGCTCCGCATTCGTACTTGACATGCATACAAAACCTTCTGTTCAAGTGCCATAACACGATTGATTGTGGGCGTATACGGCAAGACAAGACAAGACCACCCTTGAACTATCATAGTCACATTTATTTCAAGCAGTGGGTGTATCAGGATTAAAAGGGTTACCTAGTAAAACGCTACTTTGACTGAAACCCTAATTAACTACCATTTTGGATGACCGTAGAATGTGTGAAAAATACAAATTTGACTAGTACAAAAGCAAGCCTTTATCATATATGTTGAGACTCGTGACACTTATTTCAGCTACCTTTTGGAAAGTTCACACAGGTTGTGAATCAGTTATGCGCATGAGGCGTACAGACGTGACTTTGCCATTGTTGTTTGTTCTTTGCGGTTTACACAGTTTTTGTCGCATTTATTTTGAAAGTAATAATCTGCCCCTGCATTTCATTCACGCAAAGTGAAATTGTCATGCTGCCGAACAACACAGTAATAATCATGTATTTCATTTCAGGCTAATACTGCTGTTGACCTCTCGCTGTGGAGTCTCAGTACTTTCACCCAGAGTACATACTTGCAAACAAGCGCAGAAGTATGACGTCTACACCAACTGACCAAGGTCACACTCACAGCGCAAGTGAAGTGAGGAAAGGTGACACTTATTCTCCTGGACTCAAGGTAAATCATACCAGTAGATCTGTGATGAGAATCAGGTGCAGAACACAACACAACTATGGTGTGAATGAACACATCATACTGTAATGCCTTCTTTCATTGGCTCATGTGCGAAGCAAGTGTAAGGCTATGTTCTGGGCCATTGGTCGTCCATGGTAAACTTTAATGTTGGCATTTTCTCGGAGACTATTCAAACCACAGTCTTCAAACGTAGCCGAAGGATACTTTGTGGCAAGACCTTTCTTACTCTTAGCCTACCAGTTTGAGTTCAGGCCAAGGGTCATGAAAATTAAGAAATAGGTAAAAAAAAATAAAGACATATTTTGACAAAAGATATTTTTTCTCCAATACTATTCACAACTGTACATAAGCCAGCCCTTTACTTATGCTTAGACGCATGGCACTTAAATTTCAGTCACCTTTTGGAAAGGTCACACAGTTCAGATTAAGAAAATGATCAGTTTTAAATGCACACGAGCGATCCAGGCTTCACCATTCTTGTTTGTGGTGTTCACAGTTTATTTCACATTAGTTTGAAGGTAGTAATGTGTAAACTAAATGTAGGGACGAATTGGGGGGGGGGGGAGGCCCCCCCCCCCCCCCCCCCCCCCCCACCGGCCCCGAATTGTGCATGGCCCCACGAGCTCCTTAGCATCCGCGTTATCGCGGAATTGTTTATATTACAGCGTTCTAAATGAACTTTAGAATTTTTTAGTGTGTGTACGGGTCCCGCATTTTTTGGGAAACAATAGGCGCACAGGCCTCTTTTCGTGTTTGTCCTTGCTAAACTACAACATTCTCAGAGAGAAAAAGAGAGATGAAATGAAACTTTATATTAAGAGAGAGAGAAAACAACAGCCTAGTGATAATAATGTGTAAAATGGTTATAACTAAATAGTGTATACACGGCCAAGTGAAGACACAGTCGTACTATCCGTGAACTGAAAAACTCGAAAAGCTTTTGGTCAGGGAGTCGCAGGAGCAAAAAAGGAGGGGAGGAAATACGGTCCCGGCTGGTTTGATATGTGCCAGATATCTCTCACGACAGCTTGATGATAACTGACTCGCACTCATACTTGCTGGAATTCAGGGACCTTTTTTTTCTCTGTCCGTTGAGTTATAGACTGTATAACAAAGTCCCTGTTTGTGGAGTTTGGAACCGACCCACCCTGAAATAAGATCAGAAGTGAAATTGCCATGCTGCCGAATAACACGATAATAAACATGTATTTCATTTCAGGTCAGTGCTGCTGTTGACGTCTCACTGCAGAGTCACGCCCAGAGGGTATACTTGCAAACAAGCACAGAAGTATGATGCCTACACCAAGAAGAGGCAAGAGCTAGTCAGGTCATGTTTGCTCAAAGGAGAAGGCCACAGCTAAAAGCAGGCAATTCCAGTTCCAGCGGATCAACTAAAGTGAGAGAAGGCACCACTTATTGTCCTGGACTCGAGGTAAAGCATACCGATTGATTTGTGAATAGAATCAGGTTCATAACAAAACACAACTGGTTGGGATAAACACATCACACTGTAATGCTTTCTTTTATGTTGAAGATGGTGTAGTAGTAGTACCAGCATTCTCAACAACACCGAATGCTAAAATCACTTGCTGTCAACAAGTGGCACCATATTGCATTTGATTTAAAAACTAGAGGGTTGGGCAAGTCTCTAAATACTGTCGTTTTCTTTAATAAGCACTTAGTGCATACAAAAAGACTAGAAATATCTGAATACTACCCATTTGGTCCAGTGTGTGCTGTTGCTAAACAGCAATGCGTTGTGTCCTGTTTGAGACAATTTCTGCAAGTTACACTTTGAATATTGATGCTGATTCTAGATATATGTATACACCCTTTGTGGTCATTTCAAGCTCAATGGCGTCTAATTTTTGGCGCAAGTGTGATAGCAAAAGTAAGTGTTTGTAATGGGTCGTCCGTCAACTGTCTGTTACCTGTGGGCAACTTTAACATTGGCATTTCCTCGAAGACTATGCAAGCCTCAGACTTCAAACTTGGCACAAGGGTACTTTGTGGTAAAATAATTCTAAACATACCAATTTCTGTGACCTTTCAAAGGTCATATCAAGTAGTATTTTCAACTTCAAACTCAAACTTGCTATGGAGATACCACATGATAAGACCCCACCCGGGTCTGCCCTGGGGGACTTGGGTGGGGTTAGGTATTTTTTAGTTCCCAGGGTCACCCTGGTCAGCCCCACAGGGTGGGTTTTTCTCTCTATTCTGGGGCATGTGTTTCTGTCTACCCTTTGTCCATTCACCTGTATTTGCCTTTTTAAAACTCTCCCTACTGTCTGCACTGCCTGTAGCTCTTGATATTGGATGTGTGTTGCTAGATGGTCTTAGCTTTATTTAGGCCCCATGTGTTAGGTTTATTTAACGTATTTGACCGGTTGGCGACATACATTCAATGTTCTGTTTAGTTGGTTTTTTTTTTACAAGCAGTGCAGGCACGTCCTGAGAAAGCCTTGTTGCTGTCGGGACGTTAAGCAATGTACAATCAATTACAATCAAAACCACATGATAAGGGTGACAAAAGTTAGTTTCGGGTAGAGTTGTAGTTTTTATCAATGTTTTTGCAAACTTTTCAATAAAATTTGGCATGATGATAACACTTTTCTGTGCTACTAATGTAATCAGCCCCTCACAAAGGTCAAGGGTCACAGAGGGTTGACAAATGTGTGAAAAATGAAGGTTTGATTGATTGTACATTGCTTAAACGTCCCGACAGCAACAAGGCTTTCTCAGGACGTGCCTGCACTGCTTGTAAAAAAAAAACCAACTAAACAGAACATTGAATGTATGTCGCCAACCGGTCAAATACGTTAAATAAACCTAACACATGGGGCCTAAATAAAGCTAAGACCATCTAGCAACACACATCCAATATCAAGAGCTACAGGCAGTGCAGACAGTAGGGAGAGTTTTAAAAAGGCAAATACAGGTGAATGGACAAAGGGTAGACAGAAACACATGCCCCAGAATAGAGAGAAAAACCCACCCTGTGGGGCTGACCAGGGTGACCCTGGGAACTAAAAAATACCTAACCCCACCCAAGTCCCCCAGGGCAGACCCGGGTGGGGTTGAAAAATGAAGGGATTTGGAAAAATACTCAGGTTTCACTGACAAAATCCAGCCCTATACTTATGTTTAGACATTTTCAGAGACCTGTTGGAGGAGTCAAGCCAAGGTAAAAAAGGACAGACATATTATGTGGATTGGTCATACACGTGAACCATAAGGACATTGCCTTTCTTGTTCATGTTCTGACTACTGTCATATTATGCATGTATGTACTTTGTATAAATACTTGCAAATATGCACGCAATATGTGCATGTCAGAACTTTTTTTGATACAAAATTATCTTTTGCAGGTTGTGAAAGATGAGGGAATAAGAGTTCAGCGGGTACATCTCTCCGCGATGGCCAACCAACGAGAAGGCAAAGGCAGTGAACTGATTGTCCTGTGTAGGAGGGCAGACGTCCTGTTATTTTGATGTCCATCCACCAGGCTGGCCACTATGTCAAGGTTTTGGACAGTCACATCATTCGCAATGCAGCAAAAGCCTGTGCCTTACTGCCTGAGCTGATGCATAGCCATATATTAGGAGCAGGGCAAGCAGGCTTTAGGCCTGGCTATTCAACTGCAGACACAACAGCAGTGGGGCAGTGACAACAAAGTGACAATGACAAAACTCGAGAAAATAGAAATAAAGAGGGAGTGTTTCCATAAGCCCGACATAGAAGCAGCGGGGCGACAAAATTGTAACGTGCAGTCGAGCAGTTCAGGGGCTATTGTACAGTGATGGGGGTGTGCTTTGTGTGTTTTCATATAACAATGTGACAAAGCGATTTGACACCCATGTTGTAATTTGTAGTGCAGTAAAAAGGTGAGAAATATCTGTATTTTGACCAAAAAGATGTTTTCTCAAGTATACACAACTTCAAACCCAGACTTGGTACAAGGTGGTAAGAACTTTTCATGCATACTAATTTCGTATGCATGAAAGGTCAGAAAGGTCAAGGGTCACAAGAAATCGGGAAATAGGTACAAGATATCCATATATTGCCCAAAGATTTTTTTTCTCAAGTATTCCTAACTGTAACCCTAAACTTGGTAAAGAGATACCTGATGGTAAGACCTTCCTATGCATATTTATTTGGATGACCCCCTCAGAAAAGTTACTTTTTGTCACTCTCCTGTCATGTCGCGATTTGGAAATGCAGCTTAATATGTATTAGTTTTTGATTATCCAAAGAAAACCCCTTTACTGACAATGTGTTCATTTTTCGAAGACATTTCATCATATGAACAGGTCTTTATTGTGACAAGTTCCTAAATGCTGGCATACATCAGTCATTCAAAATATGTACTCCACAGCTGACACTTATGGGGTAGGAAACAGTGGTACAGATAGATTTTGTGCAGCATCGGTGTGAGACAAGGAGAAAACTTATCACTGCTCCGCTTTGCATGATTCCAAATGATATACAGGGCTCATTCTGAAAATGGTCAGTGGCCTCAGAGTATAAAACCCACGGGTCCTTTCTGAAGAGGGGATGTGCGGAAATATAGAAACGTGGGGATGTATATTTATGTCATTAAACCCTCAGCTTAAAATGTTGTGCAAATGTGGACTTGCTCAATGAAAAACGCAATACTTCTCAAGAGTGAGTTGACCATGCAGTTTTTGCATTACCCTCCAGCTGTCACAGCAGATTTAAGTGGTTGTTTGATAACTGATCATAGGCATATGATATGTACTGTACTTTGTGTTTGTTTTATTTTTTCTTCCACTGTCAATCTTTGACTTTACGCTGTGTGGCTTTACTTATCGTATCAGAATTGCTAACCACATGGTTCATTTCACAAGTTTTACAGATGTACTGTACATGACACACGCCTGCAAACAGAATGATCTGACTATGATCCGTGTCCATTTGTGATTGCTAAGGAACATGCGTACAGTGTAGTAATAAGGATAATATTTCATTTCTGAGCACATTCATGTAAGTTCTTTTGTGATATTTTTCATGCCCCAGCGGGTCCAAAATTAAATAAAGTAAACTGATGCCAACATTGTGTACAGGGTGCTATGCAGCAATCAGTTGTGACATGATAGCCTGCACCATGTTGAGTTTTTGGAGAGCAGCAATGGTATTGCTTGGATTACGGGCCAGCATGGTGCAGACTCTGTTGTAGACACTTTGCCAGCGTTATATGGTCGATTTTGTATCAAGAGCAGTACAGGTATTGTTTGGTGTGGATGCCTATTATATTATGCAGACTAGGTGACACAGTGCATTGTACCCTTGTTATTCAGTTGTTATGGTATTTTGTGTTGACATCAGCATTGTGCAGTGCAAGTTATGGGGCTTGAGACTGCATTTCACTTTGTTGTGCTGCAATTGGACACAGTGTGGTACTGGTAACAGTATTGTTTGATTTTCATGCCAACATTGTGCACAGTATCTGTGTAATGTAGTTTGGTACTGCATTTCACTGTTATTATGTTGTGGGATGTGCAATGTTGAATTATATCAGGACTACAGTGATGGTACATGGTCTCTCTCTCTCTCCCCCTCCCTCTCCCTCTCTCTATATAGTATATGAGCAAAATAATATATGTAGTGGAAGGCTCTAAATGATAAGTCTGTCATTCCTTCTCTCCTATCCCCCTTCTTTTATATACTGTGCAGTTGGCTCCCAAATAAATACCTCATGAGCAAGTGGTTGCCGGTGTCGGTCTCCGTTGGCATGCACACAACTAAAAATGACATCAGCTCCACTTTTCTCCCAAATAGCTTGTATACAGTCAGCACTTTGTCAATGTAAATGTGAATAATGTTACATGTAGTTGAAATATGTTCTGCAGTAAAGCTGTATTTTGAGGGGGAGCTGGGTGGCTCGGTGGTAGTGTAGTGTTTTTGTTTCCTTATAATTTGTAACCAAAAACTGCTGGGAAACTGAGATTCAGCTAGAGAGATAGGTACATCCACTACCAATCTGTTTACAAACATCTTTCAACCAGAGATGTTCATCGACCTGCTTTCACGGAGACACCAAAGGAGCATGTAGCATTTCTTGCAGCAGGTATATTAAAACAAATTCACATCAATTAATATTTGTAGATGATGCAGAGATAGATAAGTAGACAGGTGATGGACACCCCTCCCCCAATCAATAGATTTATTCTAATTAGCACGGTATTCAGACAAACCCACTCGACCAATTACCACCAATACCTTTATTACCTAGCCATTTTAGTTCCACTCCAGAAATCATTCAAGCAACGATTTTTCATCATCTACCAACCCGCGATTATTAAGGTAGATACCCCACCCAACCTAAATTATTAATGCTGTCATTGACTTCTTTAAACAAAGGCTAATTAATCAATCAACGCTGCCACAGTGAGATTATATTTTGAATACGATCGTACACAAGACTCTCTTCACAGCGCTCGTGTGTGTTTGGTGTCTTCTCTTTGCTTTTTCACAACACATAAAGGACACACGCCTTGACATGAGTTTACAAATAGGCTGTGAGGTGTTTACGCGGCTGTTATTAAAAAAACAAACAAGGCTGTCAAACCCGACTTTAATCAAAGTGTTTAGTATTATGCGACACGCGGCATACATCGTACAGACATACGTAACATGTGCCACACAGACATACGCAGCTTATGCCATAGGCCCGCTTAGTGTACATAAAGCGGAACAGCCAGCTGGCTAATTTTGGCTCATCATAGGCGAAAAATCTTTCTCGCACAGTGAAGAACATTCTCGATTCCAAAACTGTCCCCCTACAACTGAAACTGTCCCCACACCACTGAAACTGTCCCCATCAAAACAAGGGGGACAGTTTTGCATTCTAGAATGTTCTAAAGCACGTGTTTGCTGTTGTAATCATCCCATAAATAGCGTACATGTCGTAGTTGGCTACACGTCAGCGTTTGCTGATTCACATCCTGTAACCTGTTCCCACGAAAGGGACCTTAAGTCGCTTTCGGTCAAATGGAGCTACAGGCCGAAAAGAGTGCAGGGGGTCATCTTGGGTTAGTTTGAGTGATCAACTGTAAATGCATGTTTCTCGCTTAATAACAGATCTACAACAATAGTTTGTGCATCAAATTAATTTGTATTGATAGTAGATTGTAATGGTGTAAATATCTCAAAACTCAAAATTTCCGACTTATGGTCCCTTTTGTGGGATATAGAGGTATAAAGTCGACTCACAGTCTAGGATGTTCCAAATGACGTGTTTGCTTATGAAATCGTTTGCAATACTGTAGGTATAAAAGTAAACCAACAGCCAATAATCATTCTTTTCCGATTACATCGTACCAGTAGGACAGTAAGCAGGGTCAAACGATAGCCAGGCATAAATGGCGAGCCACCAAAACAAATATGTTGAGGAAATGGAGATTGGTGAAAAAACGTACACTCAAGCTTTTTTAGACGAGCTGACAAAAGACGAGACTCTTGCTAAAAGTCGCCTACGCATAGACTTAGCAAGAGCGAAAAATAGAAAGGAAACATGTTTTCAAAACATGAAAAAGACAAAAAAGAGAATTAAAATTATGGTTGAAAAGCTACGTGAGCAACAATCATCGTTTGACGCAGCGGTAGCTGACATACAGAGGTTAAAAGGTCTCCTTAAAGAAGAAAAAAGTGGCTAAATGTGGCAGTGGTTTTTTCTACACGTCTTTGGCATACCTCGCGAGGGGGAGCCATAAATACCTTCTAGGTATTCTGATGAGACCTAACAGGTTGAAATGGCTCACAGGTTAGTACTCTATTTTTCATAGTTTGAGATCTTTCTTTTTCATATGGTGTGAAATCTGTCACACTAACCTTTGAAAGCTCTGACATTTCCAAATCAACTCCAGCGTTATCCAGGGCCTTTTGAAAGCATTTGTGTACCCAGGTAAGGGAACTGTGTAATTTAGTGTAACACATGACCGCTTTTGAATACCAGGAAGGTGTTCGCTTTCAATAGGCGTGTAGTGAAATAAACACCATTACAAGTAGGGACAGGAATATCAGAGATAGGTGGAAGGGGACTTCACCCCCCGCGCTGGGAAAAAAAGTAAATTACAAGTACATGATAAGGTAACCTATAAGTTACTTTCAACTGACACATAACTTATAGGTTACCTTATCATGTACTTGCTAGTTAGTTGTCACAAGTTCTAATAAGTAATTAAAATAAGAACTTTTAAGAACCTAAACATAAGAACTTGTAAGTTCTTAACCCAAGTCACAACTTACTTGGACAGAATTTCCAAGTTACAAGGACAACAAGAAAACTTTTTTTTCTCAGTAGTACTCTGGTGGTGGGGCTGATGGCGTCAAATGAGCAGGCATAAAAGGCATGACATCTCTATGTGAAGAGTATTTCAGAATTAATGAATGATTACCAAAACTGATCTTTACTTGCCTAACAGTCCGTAAACTTTTTCATAGTTTCTTCTACGCCTATTTTCTTTCCTTCCTCTAAAAAAGATTGCTTTAGCTCTTCAACATTCGCGGGTTGACTACGCATCTTATTCTGTATTTCAGACTTCTGTTGTTTATAGTTGGCCAAATCATCCTGGACTCTTTTAAATTCGTTATCGTCAATTTCATTATTTTCCAAAGCCTTACTAATAATAAGTTTCATACTCGTCAGCTTAGCTGCTGCGAGCGTACTTAATGCTTCATGCTTCTGCAACTTAGTATAAAATTTTTTGTTAAGGGCTTCCATACCAAAGCATGCCAGGCTTGTGACAAGACCAATACCTTCAACAGCAATTCCTATAACACTTCCAACTCCAGTAGCAAACAGAGTTATACCTCCTACAGATAATCCGGCCGAAACCACCCCCATGGCCATTGATGTGTTGTGTACAGAATTGAAAACCGTATTGTAACGGCGTTTACACCTCGAGTATTTTGCTTGTTCTTCTTCCAAATACTTCAACGCTTCTGTAATATTCATTAAACGGAATGAATCTGCCTTTAATGTTTTATCACGCTCAATAGGCTCAAGCTGCTCAGGTGGTATTTGTGGATACAAGTTCACCATTTTTTATTTACAAATATTTTTTTAATCAGCAATTACATTTTGCAACTCTTCAAAAGTATACAATTTGCTGGCATAATAAAATGCAACAAGATCAATGTGTTCAAGGTTTATGTAAGTTAGACGAACAAAAGTTGTTTTGTCAACCACCACCTTGACAGTGGGAATACTGCTTGAAACATTAATAACATCATTATTTTTTGTAATGGCAATAAAGACCTTTGATGATTCTGTTACTGTTTCATTCCATGTAAGTTTAATTCCTTGTGCAATTTGAGCCTCTTTAGCAGAAGCAACAGATTTCATGATAATTTCAAATACTATTGTCGCTTCTCTAGCCACGACTAAGCTTGCTGGCATAAACACAACAGAAGTATCTGATCTACCCTTTCTAGTTGTAAGAAGATATCTTCGTCTTTCATAATTTTCAACTTTCAGTTTTTCTCTGCTATTGTTGTCTAGGGCAAAACTTGGAACAAGGCTTACAATAAGCGGCCCAGAATTAACAACCTTCCTAAACACTAAGGCGCCTTCATCATCAGTGTATACATAAGGACTAATAAATTCAATCTTTATGTCCCAGTCAATTGTGGGTGGTGGTGCCGGTACAGGTGAAACAACCCACTTACTACCCACATGTATTAAGTTGTAAGGCACATTATTTACAGGTGGAGTAGGTACAGTAACATCACGCAGCTGACCAAGTTTAGGAATCTGTTTTTCACCGTCTTTCATGTCAACAATTACTTTCCTCTTGTACATGCCATTTGAATCAAGTTCAAAACCATATATTTCTCCAATTTCCCCTTCCTTCTCAAAATCCTGTACATCAGCCAAATCTTTCAACTCTGTTACTGGACACGCAACTGGTATGATTCTAGGCTTTGGACCAAGACCACTCATTTTTATAAAGAAAAATAAAATTATTTAACTTCTAACACAACACTAAAATCATGCATAAGAACTGGTTTACCATTCTGATTAGTTACAGATATACTCAGTGATTCAAAGAAACTAGAACCTAATTTCTTAAACTGCAAATTAGGAAATCTAACAACCACACTTTCACAATAGGGTGCAGTTCCAGTAGGTAAGCATCTCAACAAAGTTGATGGTTTTCCATTGTGTACATTTTCAGTCGTGTTTAGTTCTTTTAAATAAACATTTAGAAATGTGTGTACTGACAAATGAACAGGATATGTTCCAGTTATTTTAGTTACAACTGACATATAATACCATCCACTAGTACCATTATCGTAAAACCCATTACCCAATTTACAGGCATTGTATTTCTGTCTATTAAACCAAGTAAATATGCAAGTTCAGTTGAAAATAAAGGTATAGTGCCTGTAGGAATTTCTAATTCAACAAACAAGTTAGCCTGATTTAAAGTTGCTTTAATTTTTAAATTATTTTGAAACCATGTAGCTAAAGTACAAAAGTCATAATACCCAGATGGTATAAAGTGTGTATTAGTGTCCAAGCCACTATTACCAGCATTAACATAACTCATATAAAAACTTGTATTATCCGTTACATTAAACCACTTTACTGTATAAAACATTTCATGGATAGCCACAGCCTTGTTACCATCACGATTATCAATCCCATTAGTTAACCACACTGGTTTGCTTGTGTCAAGATTTGTTAAGGTAATGAACATTTTTATTATCACATAAAAAAAGGATGGAATTTAAATCACCAACAATTAATACTGTAAATGCATACCAATTTAATGTGGATGCCAAATACAATGTTGCACCAACTTATGAACAGAAAATAATTCAACTAAATCAACTCGACATAGCTGTAAGCGAACAAGATTTATTTCAAGTAAAAGTACCAAATCCATTTGACCATTACCTAAACCCTCCAATTACAGACGATGCTACTGCAAGAAAGTGGTCTTCAAGCCCACTACAGATGTTTCAAAACCAACTTAACTTTGCTATACTGTGTTCTACTACAGGCTGTGGTGTTTCATTTACAGATCACTTGAATCACTCAAACAAACTGATTAGGTCTGTGTATCATTTCCACACGTATTACCAGCTTAGACGTATACTATCAGAACTGCATACACCATTACCAACTGAATCCAGTTTTAATCAGTTTAATAATCCCATGGATATGAAAGCATTTGAACGCATCTGTAATGAGTTTAACATCAGTACAAAGTATGACTTCACACAAAAACTTGATGATCACAAAGGCATGGGTACATTGTATTATGCTATGAGTCACAGACAATACCCTCAAGATTATTACCCTGGTTACACTTCATTCTCATCAAAATCTGAAGTGTGGTTAGGATCAATAGAACAGAAACAGTCAAACGCATGGACCACATTTGTCTTAGATAAATCTGACGGGTTTACTCAAGCGGGAGTCGAGCGCGTAAATGAGTCTATCAGAACATATGTCTGGTGTTTACTAGGAGCACAATCACTAACAAAATCGAATATTTTGAATGGAAGTGGTAAATTTGAAGCACAAAAACAGTTTCTTGCAAATCTTGAAGATTCAGTAAATTCATCAGTTGATCTCCCATCAAGCATACAGCGTTACCAAGACGTTTTAAGATATGCCAGATCAAAAGTTGACTTTGTAGTTGGCATCGGGTTATACATGTTACCATCTGACCTTCAACTCCAAATGGGTACAATAACAAATTATAATAATGAAATAGTTGTTGCAGGTGTTGGTCAAAAACTCGGTCTCAATCAATCTGTAAACTTGGGAGCAACAACCACACACGTACAGCCGTTAAAATCATTACAGACGGTAACACCCCCGACCCCGGCCCCAACACCGGCACTCATACAATCAGTACAGTCAACCCCTGACACACATGAGTCGGAAAAAACTGCATTGGTAATAGGTCTAACAGGATTAGGGGTTTTACTTCTTTATCTGTTTCATTAAATAACCCACTATTAACCCTCCTACTGTCACCAAAAAGACCCACACATGTTCTGCCATAAACCCTACTGCCTTTGCCGCTGTACTAATCAGCCAACTGACAACAGTGCCTATAATGCCAGGCAAAGCGTCCATTGCTTTCACAGCCAATTTCTTAAGCAAGTCTGATATGTGAGACAGTTGTTTCTTTACCCACGACTGTAAGTCTTTTGGATCTGTGGGGACTGGGGTTGGTGGTGCTGGAGGTGGAGAACCACCCCCGGAGACAGCCAACACAACTGTACTGATAATAAACCCCAGAGCTGTAATTAAACTGGCAATTGTGATACCCTGTTCTCTGAAAAGTGTTTTTAGTCTCTCAGCCAGAGTAGTGTCTTCGTGAAGTATTTTTTGAATAGTTTCTCTAATTCTGTTCACCTGTGTTTTCAGTTTTTCTTTTCCAATTTCAACTACTTCTAACCTCGCTGATCTTTCTATATACAAATCTTTTAATCTGTGTTGGATTCTTTGTTTCATTTCTGTGTCAAGATTCCCATTGTCTGCGGTAGCCAGTTTCTCTTTTTCACGTTCTATGTGTTTATCAAGCTCACCCAGTTTGGCAACATTGTTTACCATATCACCTCTTATCGTCTGCATTAATTTATTCAACCCTATAATCTCTCTCATTGACAAAGGTGAGTCATCTATTGTTTTCATTACTTCGTCAGTAAATGAGGTTTCTTGTATCACTGTGTTTGCTATTTCTGGTAGGCTTGTTACTGGTGCCATTTCAATCTGTTGCCCTGTTGGCAACTTTGTTTGCGTGTCTTGAAGCACACTAACAAGTCTTGGGGGAACAGGAGACCCTCCAATACCAAGGTATCTTGCCAACCCAGAGTTACCACCGACTTCACCTTTAATTGTACTTAAAGCCCTAAACTTAGAAGGATTATTTTTATGTGTTAGATATATTTTCCCTCTGTCTGTATTTACAAATAAATGTCCTTTATCATATTCAAACTGATTAGGATCTATTACATCTGGGCGCGCTCCAACACTGTCATAAAATGAGTTTACTTTGTCTTTTAACAGTTCATGATACAAAGGAGAAGTAGTTACCATTCCAGTCATATCTGTGATACTGGTATCATAGTCATTTATGTCATCCATTTTAAAATCTTCATGATTAAATCCTCCCGCTGCCATTGTTTTATTAATTTATTATTTTTTATTGTGCATAATAAAAATGACACAGATTTATGGATCAAAGTTAGACCCATTTAGAAAACTACGTGAGCCCCTGGGTGTTAAGGGCATTCGACAAACAATAGTCATCACAAACAATCCAAGTACCATAGACCAGAACCAAACACTTACAGTCAAGTTTCCAAACCTAGGTCCCAGTGACGTTATTGTTCCTGGCACTGCACGCCTTGCTTTTAATATTGAACTATCATCAGACGCAGACGTGAACAGAACACTAGTTAACAATCTTGGCAGAGCAATTGTTAGAACTATTAAAGTAAAACTTGAAGGACAGGAAGTGTTTAGTCTTGATGACTCAGATGTATTCTACTGTTACAAAGACCTTTGGCTAACAAGAGAAGAACGAGAGGATCGTATTTACCAAGGCATACAGCCAGATAATGTTGGGAAACTTCGAATCGACGCCGGAGATAAAGTAACTAATACAGCCATGGATGTTATAATGGCTGAAACATATGGATCCAGATTCTACATTCCACTTGAGTTTGAAATCCTAACAGCTCATCTACCTTATTATCAAGGAGCACTGAATGACCGTCTGAGCTTTGAACTAACTTTCAATGACTACTCCAAAGTTATAAAATCATCTGCCACAGATGCAACATATAAGATCTCTAACATTTCCTTGGAATATGAAATTGTTAC
Source organism: Semisulcospira habei (assembly GCA_036245525.1). NCBI lineage: Eukaryota > Metazoa > Mollusca > Gastropoda > Semisulcospiridae > Semisulcospira > Semisulcospira habei. The sequence goes on along the minus strand of BTPG01000002.1, from coordinate 275,279,808 downwards.
ACATACTGAACTAGCCAGACTCATTCAAAATCTATACCAGTCAAGACTTCCAATTTATTATGACCGTGTGATTAGACATAGTTTATTACCCAAAGACAAAAGCGACCCAATGTGGAACATAAACTTGAACACGCCTGCCAGGTCACTGAAAGGTATTCTTATGTTGTTTGTTGAACCGGTGAGTCCATACAAAAGAGATTCAGAAAAATTCTACAATCCTAAGATTACACATTTGTCCTGTACAATTGAAGGCCGTCCTAATCAAGTGTACGCTTCAGGAATGCTGTCTTATCAGCACTACGATGAGATCACAAAGTATTTTGCGGGTGGAAGGATTAGAGATAAACCAGCAAACATTGCGTGTAAAGATCTACATCTGTATGATGTTAGGATCGGACAATACCTGACAAACAAGTATGCACTGTGGCTAGACCTGCGTAGTACAGATGACGATTATCTTCATGGGTCAGGACGAACTGTCGAGAATGGTAGTGATGGAATAACAATTCAGATACAAAAGAAGGTTGAAACTGCTGCAGCCATAAACATATATTTGTATCTAATTTATGACGCACAACTCAATATTGCAGAAAGCAGACTAAGTGGACACATATATTAAAATTATATTGTGTATTAAAATGAACCTAATGACCCTTGACCCACACTGTGGCTTATTTTGTGGTGCCACAGGGTGTGGGAAAACTGAATTTGTTCTTAACCTATTACAAACAAGATACATCCACCATTTTGAAAACATTGTAATATTTTGTCCTACGATCAAACACAACAAAGCTTATCACAACCGTTTATTCATTTGGACTGACAACAACATTTACTTAGTTGACCCTGAAAAGAAACTGAATGACTACCTGCTTTATTTTTACAAGCAATTTGAAGGACAGCCAACATTGTTTATAGTCGATGATTGCTCTGCAGAGAAAGACATTGTCAAAAAGAGAAATACTTTAGCAGAACTTGCCTTCAGTGGTAGACACGCAAACATCAGTGTTTGGATTCTCACTCAGAAATATAATGCTGTACTGAAAGATTTTCGTGAACAGTTAAAGTTTATTTGTTTGTTTTACTGTAAGGATCGTGACAGCTTTGAAGACTGTCTCAGAGAAAACGATGTCATTCCAAATAAGCAAGAACGGGATGATGTAAAAAATAAACTGAAATCAACTAAGCATCTAAAGCTCATTTTAAAGACAGATCAACCCACTGGATATGGGTTAGTAAATTAATTTATCTTTTGGGTTTGTCTATAAAAATGATGGACGGACAAGAGGATCAAAATTGGCCTATTGGAAAATTCATGGATATTACATCGAGTTTCAGGGGTTTTATGCTTATTAGTGACTTAAAAACACAAGTTAGACGCCCTTTTTCAACACTCCCAACACCGATGAAGATGTACATGACATATAGTTTTTATCTTGGATATTCTAATACTTTTCCACTTTATAATAATAGGACAACATATTTTTTAGTTTATGATGCTAAATCTGACTGGTTTAAGATTATGTGTTTACAAATATACAATCAAATAAAAAAAGAAAATAAAAATGTTAAATTTATTACTGTCAATAAAACAATATTACACATGCAAAAGCTTGAAGATGATACCACAAAAGACATATCGATGAAGTGGTTTATTAGTTGGTAATTAATTTTGTCTATTATATAGATTTTAGTCAATAAAGTGCCATTTTCATTATATAATTTTCTATTTATTTTTTTGTCGGACAAATAAAAAAGATGGACAACCATCAAAGATTAAGAAACGTGTTTCACACAATTGACTTACCTATATCTAATTATTTTAATGTATATGAATCAATAGAAAGCTCTTTTACCGTAATACAAGAAAATCTTCTTTCTGGTAGTATAAAAATTCAGATTGTTGCAAAAATAGAATTTAGAAGGGAATCTGGACAAGTTATTATTTCATATATTTCAACGAGACAACACACAGTTAATTCAAGAAGAGAATTAAAAAGAGTGTTTAGAGAAAGATTGTTGCCTGACTTTCTTGAAGCAATTGATAGGGCAAAAATAAGTGGATCTGGTTGGCATGAAGGTTATGTACTTGAACTTCAACTAAAGCAGTCAAGATATCATCCTATTTTAGGCAAATCATGGATACCACTGCCGGCAGAGGTTGCAAACAAAAAGGCTGTAGTCAATATTCAAAACAATGATAATTTATGTTTTATGTGGTGTGTGCTTGCCAAACTGCATTTTGTAAAAATAAAACCTGATCGTGTATCTAACTACACCAAATTTGTAAACGAACTCAACTTCAGTGGTATAGATTTTCCTGTTAAAATAGAGGATATAGACTTGTTTGAAAAACTAAATCCTGGTATATCTGTAAACGTGTATATATGGGATAATGACTCTGAGAACAAGTTACAACCAATTAGAGTGTCACCAATTGCCCCAACCTACTGACAGTCAGAAGATAAGCATGTTGACATGTTACTAATAAGCTCTGGTGATAACTTTCACTACACAATTATCAGAAGTATGTCAAGACTAATTCATCATACAACAAAACATGATGGTAAACAGGAATTTTGTAAAAAATGTTTACAAAGGTTTTCTTCTATTGCAGTAGCAAATAAACATGTTTTAAATTGTAGGTCTGTTGATGACGTACAAACAGTACTTAAGTATCCAGAGCCTGGTACTAAAGTACATTTTTGTAACTATAAAAATCAGCAAAAGCTACCGTTTGTAGTGTATGCTGATTTTGAATCACTGGTTGTTCCATATGATGGTCCTGTTCCAGATTCATTACCAAAGACAATAAAGTTGAGTGATCAAGTAGTGTGTTCTTTCGGGTATATTTTTGTTATGTCAGACGGTCAGCATTCAGAACCTGTTATTTACAGGGGAAAAAATGCATCAGCTATGTTTTTGTCAGAAATGAGACAACTGTATAACAAGGTATTTGATTATTTGAAAAATTGTCAAAAGACTTTGGTTATGACAGAAGAAGACAAACATAATTTTGATACAGCTGAGATGTGTTGGATTTGTGAACAACCTTTAGAGGGTGATAAAGTTCGTGACCATGATCACATAACTGGGCGTTACAGAGGAGCTGCACATAATAATTGTAACTTGTTATTAAAAATAGATCCTAAGACATACAAGTTACCAATCTTTTTTCACAATCTGAAGGGATATGATTCACACATTATCATGCAGGCTGTAGACGAGTCGTACAAAAAAATTAGTTGTATTGCCCAGACAACCGAGAAATACTTGACATTTAGGTTAGATAAATTAGCATTTTATGACTCCATGCAACATTTGTCTTTAGGTCTTGCTAGTCTGGCAGAAGGACTGACTGAGTATCCAATAACAAGTAAATATTTTGAACCAGACTTGATTAAGAAAGGAGTTTATCCGTATGAGTACATTGATCACTGGGTTGTGTTTGAAGAAAGGAGTCTTCCACCAAAAGAAAATTTTTATTCTACACTAATTGGTAAAGGTATTTCTGACTCTGAATACCAACATGCACTTGATGCGTGGGATAAGTTAGGATGTCAGACAATTGGTGATTACCACGATCAGTACTTGAAAGCTGATGTTTGCTTGCTAGCAGATGTATTTGAAAGTTATCGTGAAAAGGGTTTGTTGCACTACAGTCTTGACCCTGCTTGTTACATAACTAGTCCTGGCATGACATGGGATGCATTTTTGAAATCCAGTAAAATATTTATAGACCTGTTGTATGATCGTACGATGGGTGAAATGGTGGAACGTGGATTGAGAGGTGGTATTAGTCTAGCAGCAAACAATTATGGCAAGGCCAACAACAAATATCTTGACGACTTTGACCCCTCAAAGCCAATGTCATTTATTACATACTTGGATGCTAATAATTTATATGGATTTGCAATGTGTGAATTGTTGCCATTAAAAAACTTTTGTTTGTATGATTTGTCACAGTATGGCATAAAAAAATTAACAAAATATATTATGGATCGAGGTCAAAATGATGAAAAGGGTTGGATCTTTGAAGTAGACTTGGAGTATCCACACCATTTACATGATTACCATAATGATTATCCATTAGCAGTTGAGAAACTGAGTTTGACAGGGAAAAAAGAAGACACTAAACTTGTACCAAATTTGAATGACAAATTCAATTATGTTTGTCACTACCGCTTGTTGCAGTTTTACATCAGACATGGGTTAGTACTAAAAAAAGTTCATAGAGGAATTCAATTTGACCAAAGTGCTTTTATGAAAGATTACATAATGAAGAACACAACATTTCGTGCAAGAGAAGGTAACACTGCATTTGACAAAGACTTCTTTAAGCTTATAAACAATGCCTGTTTTGGTAAGACTATGGAAAATCCTCATCACAGAAAAGATGTGAGATTAGTCACAACTGAATCGGGTGCAATTAAACTTACAAGTAAGCCTCAGTACACAGGGTATACAGAATTTCATTCATCATTGTATGCTGTGTCACTCAAAAAAAAGATTGTTAAACTGGATAAGCCAGTATTCATTGGTATGGCTATTCTGGAGTTGTCAAAATTATTAATGCTTGAATTTTATTATGATTACTTTAAACCAAAGTATCCTGAGTGTCGATTGTTATACACTGACACTGACTCTATGATCATTGATGTGCCTACTGAAGACTTTTATGAAGACATGAAAACAGAGTTACACATGTATGACACATCTGATTACCCTAAAGATCACCCATTGTTTAGCACACAAAACAAGAAAGTGCCTGGTAAGTTTAAGGATGAACTGAATGGTGTACCAATAGTTGAGTACGTTGGTCTGAGATCCAAAATGTATTCTATACTGCACCAGAAGGGAAGTCAGTCGAAAGCCAAAGGTATCAAGAAAACAGCAATAAAAAATAAAGACATTCGACATGAACATTACAAGCAAGTGTTAGATGGTGCATTAATGCCTGATTATCCAAACAAGACACTAAGATCAAACAAACATAATATTGAAATGATTCAAACATATAAAAAGTCTCTAGCAGTAGGTGATACAAAAAGAGTGTTTCACACTAAGGAAAAGGCTTATGCACCAGGTCATTACAGGCTCAAATTATCTGAAAAAATAGCTGATGAACTGTTTGATAAACTAATTGATGAATTGAAATTGTTAAAAATGAGTAACAGTGTCTGTGGGAATAATCTGTAATTCTTCTCTAACAAATGCCCTCTGGGGTGCAGGCTCATACAGATAATATATTGTTGCATTAGCTGAAGGAACTATTTTTTTTATATTATGAACAGATGTAGACCAAATTGGATCAGTTGCCCTACGTCTAACGTCATTCTCAGCTTCACCTGGTTGATACAAATATCTCACCTGTTTTGTAAATAAGTTAATGTCTGGAGGTGTTATTGCTTTTATTTCTGATGGTATTGTTTTCAATTTAATAGCATCAACAGGTTTAGGGTGACCCTCATTATTCATTGCTTTTATCACAGACGGTAATCTTTTAACCCACTCAGTGTTACGTGCGTCATGCATGAGTTCCTTAGAATACTGATAGCTAAAAAGTCTCTCTGATAATTGTTTATTGAAATTTTCTACAATAGCCTGTGATCTATGCAAGCCTGGTATGCCTCGCCGCACTAGCACTCCATGCTTTGCAAATAACTGATTAACAGCCCCTTTAAATTCACTCCCATCATCAACCTGCACAAGCCTAGGGTATTTTAAAGGACCTCGACTATATATTTTTGATAATGCAGTGGCCACTGTTACAGCTTTTTTGTCAGTTATGGGTTCTGCATCCTTATACCTTGAAGCTATGTCAACAACAGTTAATGCATACTTGTATCGTTTCTTTCTTATTGTGTCATGCGGAAGAAACAGGAGGTCCATTTGGTTGTGTCATTAGGTGATGTGTTTTCAAAATGAGGCCTTGTTATTTTTCTTGGAGCAGGGAGATATATCTGCCAAATTGCCTGTTTTTTAAGCCACTGTTTTATTTGGTTAACATCTCCACCCACAGCAGCATGTAATTTTTTTATTGCAGTATTCCCTTTCCAGTAGCCAATTGGAGAGTAATATATTTTTGATAGTTTAGCGTCTGCCATTTTTTCTAGCAATATAAACTCCTGTAAAATATACTAATGTCATTCATACTAGAACAAATATTATTTCTCCATTTCTTTGTTCTGAGCTTGGTTGGTAATAGTCGCTAAGTTTTGGTTGTGGAATAGACATGTCTTCACCAGTAACAAGATAGTATTCTTTGATCGCGTCATCAACATTTGAAAATGTATGCTGTGCATGACCCTCAAGTTTTAGTTTTTCATTAATAAAATCAAGTTTCTCAATTCTTTGCTTCTCATAATCTTGTTGAGCTTGAGCTAGTTTTTCAGATGCCTCATTGTGTCGCTTCATTTCTTCTGCTGATTCTTCTTTACTAACTTTTGAAAAGAAATAGTTTGATCCACTAAATGCCAATGCGTTAATAACTGCACCGCCAATCATAACAGCTATAGTTGCCATATTTTTTATTTACATAGAAATATTTTCTGGAATAATTCCTTGCTTGACTAGAAAATCTTTTGTTGCAATCGATGCTGTTATAACAACTACTAGCTTAGCACTGTCTTCGAAGTCTAATTTACTAAGGTCTGCTGATTTCATTTTAAGAAGACTTTTTCCCAGCATAGAATAAGCTACTGCTAGTCCACTTATTACAGCAGAGTGATAGACAAGGTTCATTAAGTTCTTTGTGTCGCTCATTTTCTTATACCATAAAAATTAAAATAATAAATTTATTTACTGCATATAAAATGGGTCAACGGCTTTGGGTGTTACTGGTAATGTGGCGACTTCTGGTTTTGTTTTTGGAGTGTCTGATTTTTTGGTCACTGTACGAGTCTGTGGTTTGTATTTTTTATATAATTGATAACCTACGTAACCAAATCCGACAACAAATCCGGCAACTATATATTTTGTTGATTGAGGACTGGGGTCAGGGTCAGACTTAGTTGTTTGTCTCTCACTTTGATGAGGGTGTGACGGTAGTGACACTGGTCCTGACGGTCCTGAAGGTGCTGACGCCTGGTCAGTCACATGAGCCTTTTCTGTTTGAGCTTGAAGCTGTAATTTTTTTTGTCTGTTATATTCAGCTAATCTTTTTCCAGCCTCTATTCTACCTGGGCTTTTAGTCTTAGTCACTGTTTGAACCTGTGTCAAGACATGGCTCTGTTGTGGAGTCGTCTCGTCCATTTTCTTCTAATTTAAAATTTATTTTAGAAAAATCAATATGACTACTAGTAACAAGTAAGGTTACAGCAGGTGCAAGGTAATTCCCAAACTTGTAAAACATGACACATGCTAATTTGCCAATTGAACTTGAAACAATAGGATTACTTTCAAGGTCGTGTGAAAGGTTTTCACTATCAACAGGTAGGAAGTGACTTACAGCTTTTGTATATAGGCAGACAAGAGATCGACTTAAATCACAGTCATTAGTGAGGCAATGTGATTTTCATATTTTGAATGAAGCTTGATTAGCTCGTCAGAGCTTAGAGATTCAATATCCTCTATCATGTATTGTCTACCCAGATAAGTCTTTGATTTGCCTGATACAATCACAGACAAAAGACGCTGTTTTTTAAAGTCTAAGTCTTTGTTTTCTACAGCATTGATATCATTTAGAAGAAGTAATTCGTCTTGATTCATTTTATAATATAATATAATAATTTTGCTTAAAGAAGTCAATGACAGCATTAATAATTTAGGTTAGGTGGGGGATCTGGCTTAATAATCGCGGGTTGGTAGCTGATCAAAAAACGTAGCTTGAATGATTTCTGGAGTGGAACTAAAATGGCTAGGTAATAAAGGTATTGGTGGTAATTGGTCGAGTGGGTTTGTCTGAATACCGTGCTAATTAGAATAAATCTATTGATTGGGGGAGGGGTGTCCATCACCTGTCTACTTATCTATCTCTGATGCCAGTAAAAATTATAAAAAAAAACTGTCTGTGACAACACTCTTTGGTGTGCTTTTTCATCAGTGAAGCTGTGAATGATTGAATGAATGTAAACATGCTCACACAATGCCTGGCTGAAAAAAATGAATGAACAAATGTACCGAGGTAACCAGTGTGCATTTTTATCCAAAACTGAATCCGGTTGTTTGGTTTATGGTTTAACATTCACATTACCACAGTGATGATAATCGCATATTTAAAAAATAAAAAATAATGCGTTAATTTTTTTTTTTTTTTTTTTTTTTTTTTGCTTAGCGAAGTAGAAACTGTATGGGTTTCAAATGTGAGCAGGAAAAAAAATATCGCCATTTACGGGACTCGAACCCTGGTCACTGCGTGGCAAAGAAATGTACCTTACCACTGCACTAACTAAATTACTAAGAAACAGGTCGTGCATTTAATTACTTATAGATAAACGTTTTCATCCCGTATCTGCCGTTCTTGTTTGTTCCAGTTTACTGTCACAAATAGTAATCGAGGACTAGCAGTTTGGGCGTAGTTTGCAACAGTTTGGGCTTAGGTTTTCCCTTGTAAGTTTGGCATAGTCGTTTTCCCTTACCGGCTACGGCGGAGATATGATCTGCCGGAAGTCAGACATCGCTTGTATCCCTTATTGAATACGCACTCGAAAACGACCCAAAGTGCCCAATTTTGTGCGGGACCCCATATTTTCTTCATAATCAATGTGATAGTTATAACATAAAGTACGACTTTATCGAATAAAAAGGGCCTGAGCAATTGCCCAACATTGCAAACACTTGTAATGTTATTGATAACATCCGGGCAATTTGCGAATTTACAACATACATTTTTTTAGATTTCACTTAGAATTCCAATTATCAGAACACACCTTTTTTACGAGAAAATACTAACATACTTTATGAAGTGACCGAAATGTTTCTTTATCATTTTAACACACTATTCGATAAATTTTTATTGTGTTCTGAAATCGGCTATTTTGCGTGTTTTTTCCCGTGGGGTACCTCAGAAAAACGGCTGTAACTTACAAATATGGCCCGGGACCATGGGTCTTTCAGGGTGGCAATAGCCTCCAGACTCAATAAGGCTCTCAAAAAACCCTATAAGCGGCAGTTTTCAATTAAAAAATGTAGGTATAGTATACAACCTTAAGAAAGTATTTCGCCAAATTTCAAAATTGTGTGTACAGAAATATCGGAGATTCTCTTGTTTACATACATACGCACATACATACATACGCACATACGTTTACTCGCGCCAAATGTACGTTCAGCAGCGAGGGTAGCGTAACTAGACATGACGTAATTTTTTATCTTGTTACTTCAATTGTTAGAGGTTTAGCCTGCCCGCCTTTGACATAATGGACATGCTATTAAAATTCGCCCCACCGCGCCCCGTCATAAAAAGTCCCTTCTATAAATAGAAGGGACGTAAAAGCAGCAATAAGACACGTTTGTACGGACATTTTAAGCGTGAATTCGGAAAGAACTATACATTTCATACCTTCCAGATATTATGTTAATTAAATATACCTGTAGTAATGAATCACGGACTGCAACGTGTATACCGGGTGTGTTTTTGGTTGGTTAGTTGGGGGTTTTACGTCCACGGCACCGAAGTGATAATGGACGGCCCTGACGGGCGGGTTTATGGGGGGACACGGAAATCTATTTCCTATGGAATACGACCTGAACACTGATCAATTCAGGCGCACTGCAAATGTGGCACTTTGATTTACCAGGACCTTTCAACGGACATGCTATGGAACAAGCCCGTCCTTTTCCCCTGGATACCGGGTGTGTACAGACTGCAATATGAACGTGAATGATGATGAATGTCCAATGATGATGAATGTCATTGACCTTTGAATGTCCAAAACGTCGACACGTAGAGGATCGTAAAACCAAGTCCAAGTTGGACGTATGTAATTTACCGTCTTCCAAGTGTAGAAAAACTGTCTTGAATCGTGCAAAGTATTTTGATCCCTTCACTGCCGAGGGGAAAAATGAACGCGATCCAAGATCCAAGATCCAAGATTCAAGATCCAAGATTCAAGATGACTTTATTGTTGCTATCTAGCAACATTTGTCTTGCCACCTCAGGTCATTGCTGCTCACATTCACTCACTCGCTCACTCCACAAATTACAATAACAAAGCTACACAATGGACAATGATTCGGGACGGTTCGAACTGCAAGAGACCTAGACTGCGACTGCGGGGGCTAACGAGGATCTATGCCTCTCGCTGAGACCAATTTGTATCCATGTTCCTTGGGCGGTGTTGGCTTCTGGACGTTGAATGAACCGAGATTTCAGAAACAAAACTGTGCGTACAGTGGCAGGGAAGGGGTTAATAGATGTAAAGTTGTATAAGCTACTCCAGGTTTTTTTTAAATTACACTGACTGTGTTTGCACGTTTGTTCTTAGCTGTCATCTCATATTCGCTGTTATCTGCAAACTGACTTTTACTGGATTAGTAACGACTCTTTGACAAAAGGTGTTTATGTCATTGTGTATCAGCGAATATGTTGTAAAACTTGTAATGTATACCTTTCCTCCGTACCTCGATAGAGGATAATGGGAATAAAATCTTCGAAACAAAAGTGGTACATGCAAAGGGAGATAATCGCCAAAGAGAATGTGCATGTGGCCTAAGAATGAAAACAAAACATTAACTAACGTATATTAATCTCACAACATTTCTTTCTCGGCAGTGAAGGGATTAAGCAACATTAGTGTTATAACCCCTTCATTCTCTGTGGTCGCAGACTGTGTTTTTTTGCAAACCATTTCATTTTAACGCCAAAGAGCCACCGCCGCCCAAAGAACATGGGTACGAATTAATGCCAGCGGTACGAATTAATGCCAGCGGTACGAATTAATGCCAGCGGTACGAATTAATGCCAGCGGTACGAATTAATGCATTAATGCCAGCGGTACGAATTAATGCCAGCGGTACGAATTAATGCCAGCAAACCCTTCCAAAGAACATGGGTACGAATTAATGCCAGCGGTACGAATTAATGCCAGCAAACCCTTCCAAAGAACATGGGTACGAATTAATGCCAGCAAAACCGCCCCCCCCCCCCCAAAAAAAAAAAAAAAAAAAAAAAAAAAAATGGGCATGAATTAATGCCAGCAAAACCGCCCAAAGAACATGGGCATGAATTAATGCCAGCAAAACCGCCCAAAGAACATGGGCATGAATTAATGCCAGCAAAACCGCCCAAAGAACATGGGTACTAATTAATGCCAGCAAAACCGCCCAAAGAACATGGGTACTAATTAATGCCAGCAAAACCGCCCAAAGAACATGGGTACTAATTAATGCCAGCAAAACCGCCCAAAGAACATGGGTATGAATTAATGCCAGCAAAACCGCTCAAAGAACATGGGTATGAATTAATGCCAGCAAAACCGCCCAAAGAACATGGGTACTAATTAATGCCAGCAAAACTGCCCAAAGAACATGGGTATGAATTAATGCCAGCAAAACCGCCCAAAGAACATGGGTATGAATTAATGCCAGCAAAACTGCCCAAAGAACATGGGTACTAATTAATGCCAGCAAAACCGCCCAAAGAACATGGGTACTAATTAATGCCAGCAAAACCGCCCAAAGAACATGGGTACTAATTAATGCCAGCAAAACCGCCCAAAAGAACATGGGTACTAATTAATGCCAGCAAAACCGCCCAAAGAACATGGGTACTAATTAATGCCAGCAAAACTGCCCAAAAGAACATGGGTACGAATTAATGCCAGCAAAACCGCCCAAAGAACATGGGTACTAATTAATGCCAGCAAAACTGCCCAAAAGAACATGGGTACGAATTAATGCCAGCAAAACCGCCCAAAGAACATGGGTACGAATTAATGCCAGCGGTACGAATTAATGCCAGCAAACCCTTCCAAAGAACATGGGTACTAATTAATGCCAGCAAAACTGCCCAAAAGAACATGGGTACGAATTAATGCCAGCAAAACCGCCCAAAGAACATGGGTACGAATTAATGCCAGCGGTACGAATTAATGCCAGCAAACCCTTCCAAAGAACATGGGTACGAATTAATGCCAGCAAAACCGACCCCCCCCCCCCCCCCAAAAAAAAAAAAAAAAAAAAAAAAAAAAAAAAAAAAAAAATGGGGGCATGAATTAATGCCAGCAACACCGCCCAAAGAACATGGGTACGAGTTAATGCCAGCAAAACCGCCCAAAACAACATGGGGACGAATTAATGCCAGCAACCCCCCCCCCCCCCCCCGCCCCCCCAAAGGACATGGACACAACGTGGTCTCAGCAAGAGGCATAGATCCTCATGAGCCCCCGCAATTGCGGGGGCTCATGAGGATCTATGCCTCTTGCATCTGGCTCGTGCTGACAGTTTCTCGGCATTGAAGCGTACGTGTACATTACTGAGAAAGTTCGTCTGTCAACAGCCAGCACGCTGGTCAATGGTCATAATTATTATCTGCACAGTGACATCGCAGTCTGCACGCTGGTCAATGGTCATAATTATTATCTGCACAGTGACATCGCAGTCTGCACGCTGGTCAATGGTCATAATTATTATCTGCACAGTGACATCGCAGTCTGCACGCTGGTCAACGGTCATAATTATTATCTGCACAGTGACATCGCAGTCTGCACGTATGGACACTTACTAAAAGCTGGTGTGAGCATGTTGACGCGATGTGCCAACGCAACGTTCTCCTCCTGTTCAGCTCATTAAACGCACATACTGATATTTTTCTTCAAATTAGTGGATTGTCCTATGAAGGCTACATTACAGATTACCCAGTGTGCAGTGCATAGACGTGCGCGACCCAACAGAGGCCCTCGTCGACCCGATGGCCCTTGCGCACTGAGCAGGAGATAGATCTAGTTTTTAGCCAAAGGGTGGTGCAAGAATAGCTTGCCCAAACTATTCTGGCACTACACTTGGAACATCATCGTCACATTTATTTCGTGCAAAGGTGTATTAGGATGGAAAGGATTCGAGACGCGCCATATCTGGCACGTCTCGAATGAGTTTAAATATTTGCCCTATCTCGAATGAGTTTAAATATTTGCCCTATCTCGAATGAGTTTAAATATTTGCCCTATCTCGAATGAGTTAAATATTCGTCCTATTTTTATACGTATAGGGACGAGAGCCAGATAGCAGTACAGGTACTGTACACTGAAGCTCCTGGTGAGAAAAAGGTCATCGTCGGAGGAGAGGTCGCCCGTGAGTACGTCAACAAAGCAGTGGTTGCCCCTCAGCTCGTTGATACACGAGTGGTCTTCCGTGGGTTCCGGGATGAGACACCGGCATGCCAACATATTTTGGCTTACCCGTCCAAACAGTTAGTTGGGCACAGCACCGAAAAACATGTGCTGTGTCCTACAGTAACACATTACGGACATTTTCATCGAGTGAAAGGGCTGTGAAGGATCTGGTATCATGAAAGATTGTTATAATAATATATTGTTTTTTTAAAAAAAAATAGTCATCAAAGACGAAATTATCAAAGTATGTGACTCGAGCTACATGTTTTGACGAAAATAATAGGACAACACTTATTTTTGTCCGCAACTTGCATCACAAAGCACCATTCATTTGCAAGAGGCATAGATTTACATGAACATCTGCAAGATTCAGGGCATGGCAATAGTCGATTTCACCTGCTCAAACCAATACATATTTTATGATATAAACTAATACTGAAGGTGATAATATAATAATAATAATAATAATAATAATAATATCATCATCATCACTATAATTGACTGCAAAACCGCTATTACTATTTTATTATTATTATTATTACTATTATTATTATTTAACCTATTACATCCTGAGGCTGATTTAGTAAAATGTGCTTAATGTCCTACGAAGGCTACATTACAGATAGATCAACTGTTTTAGTTGAAGGGTGGTGCCAGAATAGCTTGGTCCTTACTGAGGTGCCAAGCTATTCTTGCACCACCCTTGAACTATCAATCTAATTTATTTCAAGCAATGGGTGTATCAGGAAGAAAAGGGTTAACTGGCTGCAAAACCGCTCACTTGCCGAGTGATTGTCTTCTCACCTCACTAACTGAATAAGTCAAAGCCTCTGGCTCCTGTTGCGTAAGAAAAATCGGTCACATTTAGCTCTACTTCCCTGACAAAGAAAAGGTCACTGGTGTCTCCACCTGCGGCTGCGATGGAATTTTACTCCTGTCTAGACGAACGTTGTACGGTTCTGGACTTTACCTGCGGGCTGCGAAGGGTTTGAAAGAGGATCCCACTCGCCCTACTCTCCTTCACTTCCCTCCGTCTGCGACAGACATAGATTCACGTGAGCAGCTCCTGTCCCACGGGCTGATCAGAATCGATGCCTCTTAGCTGACCAAGCACGGCTCCAGCTGTTCTTCAGACTGAAGGTTGTTTCTTGGTTAAATTCATGACTTTGATATTTAGTAAAGAACGAGGGAGTGGGACGCCTTTAAAACGGTCCTTTGTTTCAAGTTTCAGTTTAAAACACTCCACCTCCACCCTTTCTTCCGAGGATCAGCTAGACTTAGTCGCCAGGACAGCAAGAAGCATACATTCTCATGAGTCAGTGCTGTTGCGTGGGCTCATGAGGAGCTGTACCACTTGCAGTTTAAATGGGACTAGCTCAAGGGAAGAAATTTTAAAAGGCCATTCTAAAAACCGACGCGTCCGTGTGTTTTTAATGTTTTAAGCGGTAGGCATCTATACCCTGGCTATCGCATTGCACGTAGGGAAATAAATTTAACCCATTTAGTGGGTAAAAATTTAAACGCCACCCAACTGCAAGAGGTATATATCCTCATGAGCCCCCGCAGTTGCGGGGGCTCATGAGGATCTATGCCTCTTGTTGACACCACTTTGAATCCGTGTTCCGGGGACAGCCTGGATTTGGGGCGTTCAGTTATGGAAGATTGCAAAAACACCGTCTGCATCCGCTATTACTGAACAGGTTAAAGTGCCATACAGACCACTGAGACACCAGGAGTTCTATGTTTGTGTGTGTGTGTGAGTGTGAGTGTATGTGTGTGTGTGTGTGTGTGTGTGTTTGTGTGTGTGTGTGTGTTTAAGCTGAGATTGGATTATCTGATGAATCAGTGGGCTGGTGAAATGCATGACAGATTTCTTCAAATATGTGTGTGTGTGTGTGTGTGTGTGTGTGTGTGTGTGTGTGTGTGTGTGCGTGCGCGTGCGTGCGTGCGTGTGTGCAGGCGCGCGCGCGTGTGTGTGCGGGCGTTTGTGTGTGCGCGCGCGCGCGTGCATGCGCGCGGGTGTGTGCGCGCGCGTTTGTGTGTGTGTTCGTCTTTGTGTGCGTGCGTGTGTACAAGTGTGTGTGTGTGTGTGTGTGTGTGTGTGTGTTTGTGTGCGTGTGTGTGCGTGTGTGTGGGAGGACAGGAGAGCGGCAGGCATCAGGATAATCAAACATTCTACAAATGTTGTGCAACATCCTATTAATGGACTCGCTTTCTCAATGGATTCACTCACACAATAATTGCGCAAGACTGTTGTTAGACCTACACTACAATTTCTGCCACTCTGAACATCTTGAATATCACATTGCATTCTTTCACGCATGTGACCAACCACGGGAGATAGATCGACAGTAATAGACAGGCGCCAAACTAATCAAATACTACTCTTCAACTAGAAAAATGGAGCCATCGCCATCGACTTGAAGGCCTATGTCATGCCAGAACTCAACGATTCTTTACTACGGTCAGCTTCACACATATACTAAGGAGCAAAGGAAATGACGAGCAAAAGAAATGCGACATTTTCGGAAACTTTAGTGTTTCCGATGGTTCCAAAAATGTCGCATTTCGTTTGCTCGTTAGTATAACAGAAACGCCAGGGGGCCTAATTTGTTTGTTGCTTTATCCGAAGATTGTAACAAGCGAAGTAACTTACACAGAGAGTAATCGGAATATATAAAATAAAACTCTCAATGTTGTTGTAGGCGACCTTATCAGTTCCAGACCAACAGAAGGCTGCCATCTGAGACACTACACATAAAAAAGATAAGTAAGACATTGTGCAATTGTTTGTGCGTCTGTTTTGAGGGGGGTGGGGGGGTGGGTGGGTGGGTGGGGAGTTTCAACCTCAAATGTTAAAAACATTGAGTTGCATTTTTCTTTTCTAAGCGCGTTTCATTCTTCTTTGGTATTTTCTTGACCTTATGAGCGAAGTTAATGCCAAATAGATTTTATTTTGAAAGCGAACGCATAAAAAAGCGGACGGTCCAGGACTAACAGAACAAAAATGAAAGGGAAAAAAACCCAGTGAGTCAGTGAACCTACGGATTACACGAAGATAAAATTCCTTTCACTAAACCTTCTTTACACCACCACACAAAGTGAGACACAACAAATGTATCATTTTTATCAACGACAAGTTAATCTCCCCTGATCGAGGGAGCAAAGGCGTGGGCAAACAGAATCGAACACTTAAATAGGTGCTGGTCTGTGCTTTTGGACCTTACGGCCTACGGCCGAAAGGTCCAAAAGCACAGACCATCACCCAGAACCATGATCATGGCCATTTGGACATTAAGGCCTGATGTCGTTAGGTGCAAAATCACAGACCTTAACACACACTCATGATCATGGGCAATTTTCCGGTGGAGTTCTCTTTTTTTCCCCCCCTCTGAGGATTCCACGTTCATGGATATTTGTCAAACATTCCAGCAGTCGTGTAGAGTAGTCCCAAGCCAAGTTTGCATTTTATTTTATTTCATTTTATTTCATTTATTTTTAAAATATTTTTTAAATTATTTATTTATTTAATTTTATAGTTTTGTATGATTATTTGATTATTTTATTTTTTATTTCATGCTTTAAAGACATTTTATTATTTTATTAATTTTTCTTTCTTTTATTATTTGTTTATTATTTATTTATTTTTTATTCTGTCTCTCTGCTACAAATCCCTGAACAACTACACTCCTGCCTATTTCTCCAACTTACTTCACCCCTACACTCCTACCCGCTCCCTCCGCTCCGCATCCGACCCTCTCCGCCTCCACATCCCCGCACCAAACTCAGCACTTTCGGCCCCCGCTCCTTCTCGGTATACGGTCCATCCACCTGGAACACTCTCCCACTCTCTCTCCGTCAGAAACACTCTCTCTCTCCTCCTTCCAGTCCGCCCTCAAAACTCACCTCTTTCAACGGTTCTAGCACTATATCACCACACTCCCCACCCTAAAGCCGACTGTCGTAATGTATTTCACTATGTGTGGTACGTGAGTCGTTGTCTAAAGCGTGCGCATGCGCGCGCGAGTTGTGAGTGCGCGCTTAGAGTTATAATTATTATAAGATAAGCGCATTATAAATACCGTAATTATTATTATTATTTTAATAATTTTCTTATTTTTACTTTGTTTCTTTTTTATTTTTATTTTACGCTTATTCAGTTTACTGTACCTATACTGTAATTCAAAGGGGGAGATCTGGCGGGATCTAAATGGAGCCAGAAAGTCTCATACGCCAGGTCGATCCTCGTCGGCCTTTTGACCTACGCCAGATTATCTCGGGGTTACTTTGGCGTGGTCATTTTTTAACCCTTTTGGCTGTCGGTAGCGATTTTTGTCGCGAGATTCCTGCAGGAATCATCGCGACAAAAAGCGCTGCCGACAGCCAAAGGGTTAAGGGGTGACGTGAGAAGTTTGGCGGGGAGTAGAAATAAGAAAGGTCAAGCTAATACAGTTGTTACGTAGGGCAACCGCAGGTCCCCAGTCAGGCTACGTATCTCCATCTGCCAAGGGAACAATGCCGGAAAAATCAGAATCCGGTATCCCCATTCAGCCCTGACGCGCTACAGCTGGAGAGGAGTCGACCATGATAATTGAAGGGTATTGCCAGATTTGCTTGGCGCCTGTCGGCGCCAAGCTAATCTGGCACTGCCCTTCAATTATCATGGTCGACCCATCTCCTGCAACTGGTGCATAGTCGTTAGATGACGCCTCCCAAATTTGGGAAACGCACGCAGACTTTCCCCAGTCACACACACAGACTCTTGCACAACAGACGCATACACCGCCACTGACTCAGTCGGGCGCATTCACGCGGTAAAACTCAACACACTAGCTGTCTTTCTAACGTAGATATTTATAACAGATAAACGATGAAAACAATATCTAAATTATGTACAACACCCTTTCTCACCATAAACACATCAACACTTCGTACACACGCACAATGCAAATGCCAGGCTAGGTAATTGTCTCTCACAATCCAACCTGTTTGGTGTTCTCGCCTGGTTACGTTCTGTCCTTCACGTCTAGGCGTGCAAGTCCTTTGTCGTACGCCCCCGAGTCGTCCCGTTTCTCGTATTGTGAACGTCCTCGTAACTCGCTCTGTAGCGCAGTCCTTGCTGTGACCCGGGTGTCTCGGCACCGGTCGCTCACTCCCTGAGTGAAGAGATGGAGATGACCTCACAATAGGTCCCTCAGCGGTAGCCTCTGGTGACTGACGTCTCGGCGTCCGTCGCTCTGCTCCGACAAGCACTCTGAATAAATAATAAGGTCCTAAATCATGTTTGGCATCCTGTCTCGGAAGACAATGGAGTATATGCGCTTGCTGGGTCAGTCAATGGAGTGACCTCTCCAGGGCGCAAGCCTGGGCAAAGTGTATGGAGATACTGGGATGCCCAGTCGTCAAGATCCCCCTCTCGGCCTCGCTGAAGTAGTCCAAAGGAATGCAAAGCAGTACGTTTGGCACCAGTTTGGCTGCATGAGCTGCCAGAACAGTGCGTGAATACAGGCAGTTGTCTGCCTTCGGGGCTCCACTCCTGATTTGAAGGGTTTACTCCCCCACATTTGGCCGTTGGACCCAACCTGATCTCCTCCGTCCTCTAGCCGTTGGATGTCAGAAATAGCTCATCCGCCTAGTGGTGCAATGTGAACACCACCCCCTCACGTGGTTTAGCCCACCAGTTGAGGTGGTTTGCCAGGGTGTGGCGCTTGAAACCAGCACGTGAGAGATTAAGGAGATGGATGAGGACCAGTGATGCCCGTCCGTCTTATGTAGGAACCAGCTGCCGAACAGCAAAGGTACTACCTCTATCCAGAGCCCCCTACTAATGCATACCAGATTACACCTAAATCATAACACTTGCTAAACACACACATATTGGATAATATGAGATACATTAGGTAACCTGGCTGATACAAATAACTCTCACACGTTCATTCACAACACGCACGTGCTTCATAACCCGAACCCAGATTACACCTAAATCATAACACTTGCTAAACACACACATATTGGATAATATGAGATACATTAGGTAACCTGGCTGATACAAATAACTCTCACACGTTCATTCACAACACACACGTGCTTCATAACCGGAACTACACCTAAATCATAACACTTGCTAAACACACACATATTTGGATAATATGAGATACATTAGGTAACCTGGCTGATACAAATAACTCTCACACGTTCATTCACAACACGCACGTGCTTCATAACCCGAACTACTTTCGTAACACCCCGTAACTCTGTCACTACCTTGAAACAGACTATAACCTGACACTCTCGCCATACATTATTTCATACACTGAAAAAGACTATACTTAACCACGTACTACCTTCATAACGACTTGGGCATACACATCACATTCCTTAGTTATCCATCTCGGTAAATAACTATATAGAAAACACCGGCTGCCTCAATGAATTCCAAACCAACATAACTGAACCAAACCAGTCAACACCACACAACCGAATTAACTCCTACTAATGCATACTATCTTTAACGCAATAAGCATCAATAATACGTATAGAAACATACCTGAATTCTAGGTTTCAGAGTCTTGGAATACGGGCTAAGGTATCTCACACACGTCTGTCCACACTGACAGTATAGCCCCGTACTAACTTATTTAGACCTCTGATCGACTGAGCTCACGCTAAAACACCCGTGCAGAACGTTTCCTTATGCTCTCACGTGGGCCACGTGCCTCACGGAGTATCTGTCACAAAACAAACCGCTAACAAAACTGTACCGTACTAAACCCTCTGTGTGAACCCTATGCGTGAGCATAGAGTTTCATCACAACGTGCGTCGGGCTGAATGAGTTAATACGGGAAGAAATTCATCTAAAGCATGTTCTTAATTAAAAGAACTTTAGTTCGCGAACTCTGACGATCTAGAGTTCACGATCTCGGGCGAACCAGGTTGGTTCTTAATTGGGCGATCTAAAGATACGGCGAACCTTGTTCGAAGTAGTTCACGAACCTCGGCAAACCATAGTTCGCTGTCGAAAAACGTTCGCTCAACGTGTGGAGCAATCCAAGGCGAACCTTTTCTCTGATTGGTCAAAACTTTTACCCTCCTCTGCGTTTGAGATAAGAAGATAGTCACCGATACAAACAAATATGACGGACGGCGATATTTCACTCGTGCGAAGAACAAGACCTATTTTTATTGATTTGTGGGAGGCGCAACGCTGTTTGTGGGGTCGCTACTGCAAGGAGTACAAAAACAAACATCGTTCAAATCGCGAAGCGGCATAGCGGCAGCCATTTTGAACACCTTCGCCGACAGTAAGTACGCCGAATCAAGCACTTCAGTTAAGAAAGAGAACCATGGCAAACCTGGTTTGCTGAAGTTCGCCTAGGTTCGTTCAACCTCAGTTAAGAAACAAACCAAAAGATCGCCAATCTTCTCCGATCTAAGTTTGCCGATCAAACGTTCGTCCAATTAAGAACAGCTCTAACTGTGAATCAGTGTCAGTTATGAGGCGACTCCTTGCGAGCCAGAGGCACAGATCCTCATGTGTCGCTGCAGATGCAGGGGCTCGTGAAAATATAAGCCTCTTGCAGACGGAGCGCGCCGGATGAATCCTCGGATTGTTTAATGTACGTGCATTGTTCGACGTACTTCTGATTGAAGGATAACTTCTAAGTAAACCCCCGTCTCTTGCTGGCATATCCATCTGAGGGTTAAAATATGCTGCATGAAAGGGCGAATGAGAAAAGATTAACACTTTGTGTAAGCAGCCGCCGGCACTGTGGACAGTATACGTACCGGTGGATGCTTGCATATGGGGTTAATATCACCGCCAATGGATGCCAGAGTCCGAAATAGCTCAGGCGGTTAAACGTCGGAGCAGGAGAGCGAAGGGAATCGCCGGGTCGTGGGTTCGAATCCCGTCCCGGCCCCGGTAGCTGGACTCACAATCCAGGGGGATAAAACGGATTTGTTCAATAACATGTCCGTTGAAAGGTCCTGGTAAATCAAAGTGGCACAGTTGGAGTGCGCCTGAGTTGATCAGTGTTCAGGTCGTACTCCATAGGCAATAGATTTCCCTGTCCCGCATAACCCGCCCGTCAGGGCCGTCCACGATCACCTCGGTGCTGTGGACGTTAAATCCGAACTAACCAACCAACCAATGGATGCTGGTTGTGTTTCTGAACATTTCTTTTGGGGCCAAATTTACGCCAAAGAACCCCCGCCGCTCAGGAAACACAGACACGAAGTGATCTCAACAAGAAGCACAGATCCTCATGAGCCCCCGCGACTGCGGGGGCTCATGAGGATCTGTGACTCTTGCAGATGGGTTGCGTGCACTTTTCGCCGTTGTGATGGGATTAAACAGGGTCATTGGACAGCACGGAAAGGGAATGGCGACATGTGGTTTCGCAGATTAGGGTTCATTATAAATACTACATTTTGTTTGGCGAATCGACTGATTGGACTTTGCGGTGTGGCCTGGCGCTTGAACGCGTCATCTTCATAACGCGATCATCCGAACGTTCGTGATCATACACAATCAGATTAGCAGAAACGGACCATCATTCTGACGACACTTCCAGTTAGGATTACGCGTGTGCGGGTGGAAAAACAATTAACCCCTTCACTACCAGGGCAAGGCGAAGGCTGCCTAGCTGCAAGAGACATAAACCCTCATGAGCCCCCGCAGTCGCGAGGGCTCATGAGGATTTATGTGTCTTGTTAGTCCGTTGTTTATATGTATGCCTATTTTGGGTTTCATTTGATTGTGGTTTTACGCGAACGCCGGCCAGTGTGGAGTGGTTTCAGACGCAGAATCCGAGATCACTGTCAGCGAAGAGATTAACATCACTACAGATTATGCGTCTGCCTTCGCGGGCTGACCTAATCGAGTATTCAGCGGGTGTTCGATGGGGGTGGGTGTGGCAGGGTTGGACTGCCAGAGGCGGTTTCCGTGTACTGAGCCCCAACAGCGCAGGTAGAGAAGGGTCATGCGAAAGAGGACCAAGTGAGCAGTCAGGGGACGGGTGCGAGTCGTGGTCCCGGCTCTGCGGTAGCTGAGCTGGCAATTCAGGAAAAGACAACATGAGGATTTCATCCCGAAGTCTACCGTATTGTTTGGAGCTCAGATGCGTTGATCTTTTAGGAACATTCGGAGTTGTTCATATTTTTAGGCTTATTATGCTGATCCATTTCCCTCCTCTCTAAGCCAACCTCTGATCAACACACACCTCGGCGCACACAAATAAAGACGGACACACGGCGCTTCCAGCCATTAGTACGCTCTGTGGGCTCGTGTAGCGACAGGAATCCATCGCCTTCTACTCTAACCCACCCTCTGATCCACACACACTGGCACACAGAAATAACGACGGACACACGGCGATTCCCGCCATTCGTAAGCTCTGTGGTCTGGCGTAGCATAGCTATTCTGAAGAAGCCGAATGATAGCACGAGCAGCGAAATGAGCTTTACTAAGCTTCACGTCATGGCATCATTAGTCCCACGACGCCGTGTTCATAGTGACGACTCGATGTTATACGTCACTCATCGCAGTACTAACATTTGACGTATCAGAAGATCAACTTTGCAATTTTCTTGCTGATTTTCCCGCCAGAGGCTTACAGGTCACAATTTGACCTAATCCTACCCCAGGGCCGGGACAAACAGCAGGCTTATGTAAACAATGTTAATGAAAAATCATGCGGGTATTATTGAGAAGATAGTTTTTTTTTCGTAAAAGAAAAATTAAAGTTAAGTTAGCTGTTTTACGAATGACTCCGAAAAAGTGATGCAGACAATTGTCTGGCTTTCACACCTAGGGCATACAGGTCGCAATTTACCTAATCGTACCCGACAGCTTAGACAAACTGTAGGCTTATGTAAATACCATATCCGAAAAATCATGCGATTATTAATGAGAAGATTGTTTTTTTCGTAAAAAAGATTCAATTGTTTTAAGATTATCCCATATAATGCGTGAATTTAATCCCAAAAAGCGTGAAAATATATTTTTTTCCAAAAATATCTAATTATCACTCAAAATGTTTTAGAGGTACAATGCTGGTTAACGAACTCATTCAATATCTCCCTTTTATCTAGCTATACGCAAAATATCTAGTAAAACAAGAAAAATTACGGACTCCAGTGTGGATCAACCGGTTTTTGTGAAATTGCCATTTTCTCGCCAATGAGCATCTTAATCAAAACATAAAAAAGGTCCCGAGATTATTCTTTTAGGGACAATATCCTAAATTTTCAAGCATGTTCGTCCTCAAACGCGGGCTCTAGTCGTTGTCACATCCTCACACACACACATACACACACACACACACACACACACACACACACACACGCACGCACGCACGCACGCGCACACACACACACACACACACACACACACACACACACACACACACACATATGGCGCTTTGGCGCCAAAAAGACGTTCTCTAGCAAGGTTTGCGTAGCTAGACGTGACGTCATTTTTATCTTGTTACTTCTTTGCCAGAATTTCTGCCCCGCACGCCAAAAACGTCATGTGCACGCTCCGACCAGCTCCATTTCAAAGTCTATAACGGCGTGTGTTATAGTAAGTGCGTGGACCGGTCCTAGTGAATCGAAGTGGCACAGTTGCAGTGTGCTTAGATTGATCAGTGTTCAGGTCGTACTCCACAGGGAGTAGCTATCGTTGTTCCCCATAACCCGCCATTATATGCCGTGGCGAGGACTTTATCCCAGAATTAACAAACCGAGCAACCAAGCCTGTAATGTCATAAAGCCTCACTGAGTCGAACACAAAGTATACATTTGACGTCATTATTAACCTGCACAGTGCCGAGCAAACAAGCTGTAATGTCATAAAGCCTCACTGAGTCGAACACAAAGTATACATTTGACGTCATTATTAACCTGCACAGTGCCGCGGCCGAGCAACCAAGCCTGTAATGTCATAAAGCCTCACCGGAGTCGAACACAAAGTATACATTTGACGTCATTATTAACCTGCACAGTGCCGGAAAAGACTGAACACCGCCCAACTGCGAGAGGTGTAGATCCTCATGAGCCCCCGCAGTCGCGGGGGCTCATGAGGATCTATGCCTCTTGCTGACATCACTTTAAATCCATCTTCCTGGGACAGGGAGGGTTTTTTTTTTTTTTTTTTCTTTTTTTTTTTTTTTTTTTTTTTTGGTGTTGAATTCACGAAAATTGCAGAAAGGCAGTCTGCGTCAGTCGCCACTGACGAGGTTAAGAGGATAAAGCCAAGCAAACTCTGAACCAACAAACAAACGAGGAAATGTACATTATATACACCACCGAGAACCACCGTTAAAAACAACAACAACAACAACAACATCTGCAGGGTGTGGGGGCTCATGAGAATCTATTGTCTGCTGTCTCGAGTTACCTCTATGTTGATACGTTTAAGCAGAGTGCATCGTCATAAAGTAGCCGTTGACAGGTTAGTTTTCAACCTCTTAACTGCCCGTGGACGCACGACGTGCTTCCTCCATCTTACATAAAAAATGAATCAATGAATATTTATTTTACAACGGTAAAGATATTAACAATGCCAGAGGCAATGCCATTTTTCAAATCTAAAAAATCCAGACCAAAAAGGTGACTGCCAAGCGTGTGAAATGCAAAGAAGTACCCAACGGAGAAAGAAACACGCTTAGAAAAAACGGTACAACACAATTTATTAATATTTCGGGTAAATACCCTTTGTCAAAATAGACAAACAAACAGAGACATTATTTGCTACTTATCTTCAGATGCAGAAGGAATGTGGCAACCCTTCCTTCTGCATCTGAAGATAAGTAGCAAAACCCTTCCTTCTGCATCTGAAGATAAGTAGCAAATAATGTCTCTGTTTGTTTGTCTATTTTGATAAAGGGTATTTACCCGAAATATTAATAAATTGTGTTCATTTTTCAAATCTGCCGTTGCTACATCTACAAACACAACAATTACATTACATTAATACATGTATAGGACCAACGCCTACGGATGTGTTGGGGGAGGGGGAGCAATGGTAAGTAAGAAAGAAAGAAAGAAAGAAAGAAAGAAAGAAAGAAAGAAAGAAAGAAAGAAAGAAAGAAAGAAAGAAAGAAAGAAAGAAAGAAAGAAAGAAAGAAAGAAAGAAAGAGCAACAACACAGCAGCACTATACATACACAGCAGTAAAATGGGTACATTACTAACAATAATATCTACGTATAGAAAGCAAAGCTTGCAGATAGTTATTGGCTGAGAAGATAAATGTTTAAAAAGACTTTTCTTGAAACATGATACCGTTGGAGTGGTCTTCGTGTGGGATGGAAGGAATTCCACAAAGTCGCCCCCGAGAATGCTACACTGGTTTTAAATAAGTCTATTCTGATTTTGGGTACTACATACAGACGTTTCGTATCGTCATAGCGGGACTGTGACCGGACTAGCTATTCCGGAGTTTTGTCATTCCGAATCTTAAAAAGGAGAACACCTTTGTTGAATGCAAACTGATTCTTGAGAGAAAGAAGTCCCGCTTTGTGAATCTTATCATCCGTTGTCAAAGTAGGATCAGGTAAAATTAATTTCGCTGCTCGTCTGTGTAAGGAGTTCAGTCTTTTTAAATGTACATCTCTGCAGCCATCCCACACCGTCGAAGCATAATTAATGTGGGACTGAATATGTGCATAATAAAATAATTTTCTGGTTTCAAAGTCAGTGAAGTGCTACAGTTTGGACAGCTTGAAAATGTTTCTTGAAGCAGTTTTACACATTTTATGTGTGTGTGCCTGCCATTTGAGCTGATCATCTATGATAATTCCAAGGAGGCGGTGTTCAGACACTTGCTCAATAGAATTGCCTTCGAAGGACAAATCAAGTGAAAGGGGGCTTAGTTGGTGTTTTTGGCGTGTCGCAATTACCATTGACTTAGTTTTTGCTGGATGGATACTCATCGAGTTACGTTCACGCCAGGTGGACACCTCATCAAGGCTCTGATGTAGGTTTTCTGCAACCACATTGTTTTTTATTTGCCGTGTGGATTGAAGTATCGTCAGCAAACAAGTCACATTCGACAGATTTGGACGTTAGGTGAAGAGGCAGACCGTTGATGTATAAACAAAATAGAAGAGGCCCTAACACTGACCCTTGAGGTACTCCAAACGTAACCTCCTTCACTTCAGAGTGTGATCCATTAACTACAACCTTTTGCTTTCTTCCCTTTAGATATGAACTAAAGAAGGAAACTGCTGAGACTTTTTTTTAAATACTGACTAAGTTTGCTTATCAGAGTGTCATCGTTAACCAGGTCAAACGCCTTCTTAAAGTCTGTTGCAGGCTGTCTTGCTAGTGACATTGTCCACAGGTTTTGGTGTACAAGGCAACAACACTGCATTATCCATATGATAAAGCCACAGGTCTTACAGCTTGTGGATTAACGTGAATGTGACTTAATTGTTGAAAAGCGAAACTCGTGACTTAGTTTGTGCGCTGTGCCACATCTATATAAGAATCAGAGGTCATTTAAAACCTCTGCACTCACACCGCTAGGCGAGTGGAAAATAGTCTTTTTCGCTGGCTCTGTGGTATTGACTGTGCAGCCTCGTTGCTTGACATTATCAGCGCAAAACTGGACATTATCTAGTTTGCAGTGAAAACGCGCTGTTGCTTTAATTTGTTTTCTTGCACTGTCAGTTTATCAAATTATTTTGTGTAGTTCTGTTTGACGGTTCACCTTTACCTGTCCGGTTTGCACTGTGTGTATGATTGTTGCTTTTGTGTGTGTGTTTCTTTTGTGTTGTGAAACAGTTTACATTATTTTTGTGTTATATTTTTTATGCCTGTTCTAGCCTCAATGGCGAAAGCGAGCATAACGGAATGTACCTTACGTGTAGGTCATCTTAACGTGTTTCATCTTTACAATAAGATACCTGACTTAGCTTGTTTTCTTAACAATCCCACACCGTCACCGTTTCACTTGTTTGGCGTCACTGAGACACGCTTGAGCTCGAACATCAGTGATGAAGCCATTAGTATCCGTAACGTTTCTGTAATTAGAAGAGATCCTTCCTCCCCAGGCCAAACAGACATTGCCGTCTACATCCACCAGTCTATTCAACACTTAGTCCGTAGACGGCAAGATCTAGAAGCCGCAGATGTTGAGTGCGTGTGGATTAAAGTAAAGCGTCCTTTTTTGGCTCCATCATATGTAGGCTTCTTGTACCGTAACCCGGCGCCTGACTTTAGTTGGTACGACGATTTTACCTGTAACTTAGATAAAGTCTATAAAGTAAACTCCGACATCGTTCTAATGGGTGATTTCAATATCAATTTACTGAAACCCCACACTGCATGAAAAACAACATCTTCCTTATTTGGGCTGGTGCAGCTGGTGCAGTCACCGACTAGGATTACTGCTGCATCGCCCACTCTCATAGACCATATTTATACCAATAACCCTAAATCTGTGACTGACGTTTCTGTTCCCGACTTGAGCATTAGCGATCATTTCCCTGTAGTGTGTCACTGGGCTGCGCAAATTCCAAAGACTAAAAAGAAAGGTCATATCACCGTAACATATCGC
>BTPG01000002.1:275171974-275244474 GCA_036245525.1 Semisulcospira habei | reverse complement strand
GCCTGCGTGCCTACTGTCTTCATCCTTAGAAAATAAAGTTTCAATTCAATTCAATTCAGTTCTCTCTCTCTCTCTCTCTCTCTCTCTCTCTCTCTCTCTCTCTCTCTCTCTCTCTCTCTCTCTCTCTCTCTCTCTCTCTCTATCTCAAAACTTACAGGAGTCATGTTTCTAGATTTTCGTAAAGCCTTTGATCTAGTAAACCACGAAATACTGATCAAGAAAGTATCCATGTACACCAACAACTCGGCGTCATTTCTCAAATCCTACCTCGAAGGTAGAAAACAAAAGGTATTACTAAATGGCTCATACTCGAATCAAGGTTTAGTGAAGCATGGCGTACCACAGGGCTCTATTCTTGGTCCCCTTCTATTCTGCTTGTTCATAAATGATCTTCCTCTTGCGATAAAAAATGAAAGCGTTACATGTGATATGTTTGCAGATGATGCTGCTGTACACACGCCAGATAAGGATATATCAAACATCAATTCACGACTGCAAAACACACTGCAAGATATTGATGAATGGTGCAGTCATAATATTATGATTTTAAACCCGGTAAAAACGGAGAGCATGGTAATTAGCACCCGCCAAAAACACCAGCTTGGCTCTCTCTCACTCAGTCTGTCCCTCCAAGGCAAAACCATCAGCCAAGTTACTAACCATCGCCTGCTAGGAGTCACGGTGGACAACCAGCTTAGGTGGCAGCTACACATCAGTAACGTTTGTAAATTTGTCTCCAGAAATATTTACATCTTAGCAAAACTTAAACACATTACTGATATGGAGACATGTCAACTGTTCTTTAATGCCCATATTAGATCGCATATAGACTATGCTTCTACTGTGTGGGATGGTTCGAGAGATGTCAATTTGAAAAGATTGAACTCTCTACATCGGAGAGCTGCCAAACTAATACTCCCTGATCCCAGCTTAACTACTGACCAAAAATTGGCAGCCTTAAAAATTCTGCCCCTGAAAGATCATCTAATTTACAATAAGGGAATGGTTATGTTCAAGGCATTAAACGATAAGCTACCCCGATATATCACATCGCTATTTACCGTCCAGTCATCAACATACTCCAGATCAAGAAAATCCCTTATTGTGCCGCGACCTAGAATTGATCTCTATAAAACGAGTTTGAGGTTCTCTGGCTCTAGTCTTTGGAATGCCTTGCCTAGAAACGTCACGACATCAGCTACTTTCTCCTCGTTTAAAGTCAGTCTCATCAAGTACTTATTTTTGTGAGCAGCATCCCCGTGACTGTGCACATATTGAAAAATACTATTTCTCATTAGATCATTAATTGCGTGTATCACAGGTTTCGACTGATGACTCATATTTATTCGGTACAGCTTGTATGTAGCCAGCTACTCATATGACTGACTAGCTTAAGCCGCGTAAGCGTGTGTGTGCACGTGTGTGCGTGTGCGTTGTGCGTGTGTGCGTGTGCGCACGTGTATATTAGAGATAGAGAGTGGCGTGCTCAAATGTGCATGCGTTATGTATGCGTATTAGGTTGTGTGTATTCTTATTATATTATTTTAATTAAACCTCACAACATGTCATTATGCCCGACCAGTAAAGTTGGTAATTCCTATGTCACTTCCCCCCCAACATTATTATTATTATTATTATTATTATTATTATTATTATTATTATTATTATTATTATTATTATTATTATTTTCATTCTTGGCTTGTGCTGTGTCATGTAATTTTTTTTTCCTTCTTAGTAGTAGAAAACAATTAGTACGACAGTAACTCTGTAACCAGTAGATTAGCAACGGCAAGTTCGAAAAATGGTTGTTACTACCAAAACTTTTACCGTTGTCAAATAAAGGATCATTGTCTCTCCCTCCCTCTACCGCAAACCGACAGAGCACTGCTAATTCCATCCAAAATAGTGTTGCATTCAATGAGGAACCGACCTGGAGCACAGGCCACAGCGATCCGCCCTCTACGGTTTTAGTTGCCCAGCCCCCTTTCATAACACCGGACGCTGGGCTGTGTATTACCCAACCTTCTTCCTTCCCCAAACCGCACCCGGCCTCAGGCTGGCGCTTGCCCAGTGATGTTGACTGTGCAGCTGTAGTAAACGTCCTGCAAAAGCTCATGCCTCACCTTCAACATTTACCCTTTTCATCCTGATACGCTACTGCGTGAAATTCATTTGGCTATGATAGTTCAGGGGTGGTGCCAGAATACCTTGGCACCTAAGGCGCCAAGCTATTCTTGCACCACCCTTGAACTGAAATGGCTGATCTATCTACTAATCGGTAATGTAGCCTTCATAGGACAGTAAGCAAATTAAACAAAATCAGCTTCAGGATGTAATGGGTTAAGCCCGTGCTGGACAAAGCCAAGACAAGGATATGCGAAGCCCTCATCAGGGACATGCTGTTCGCTGACGATGCGGCAGTTTCGACCCATACCCAGCAGGAACTGCAGTCAATGATGGACCGATTCTCCCAGGCTTGCAAGGACTTCGGATTGATTATCAGTCTAAAGAAGACGAACGTCCTGGGACAGGACACAGAGACACCGCCATTCATCACCATTGACAACTACGAGCTCGACGTCGTCCACCAGTTCACGTACCTTGGGTGCACCATCACCGATAACCTCTCTCTGGACAACGAGATCGACAAGAGGATCAGGAAGGCTGCTGCCACCCTTGCACGCCTCACAGGTCAAGTGTGGACAAGTCCCAAGCTGATTGTGAAAACAAAGATGGCTGTGTACAAGGTCTGCGTCATCAACACACTGCTGTACGGCAGTGAGACATGGACCCCACATGCCAGACAGGAGAGAAGTCTCAACACCTTCCACATGAGAAGCATCCACCGTATCCTGGGCATATCTTGGCAAGACAGAGTGACCAACGCCGAAGTCCTGTCCCGCGCTGGCCTTTAATAATAATAATGAGTATTTATATAGCGCTTAATCTTAATCAAAAGCTCTAAGCGCTTTACAATCTGTACACAAAAATAAAAATACAATGACATATGCACATAACAAACAAAGCACAATGCCCGAACACACCACTTTTACAATAAACTAAACAACAATACATACATAATAATTTATATTCTAATTAACATTCAGTCTAAACAAGGAGGATTGCAGAACTACACTAAGGCATCAAACACTGGCAGTTATTCAAAGTAAAGCTTGAAGAGGTGAGTTTTCAACGACCTCTTGAAGTCAGAGACAGACTCACTGTTTCTGACCTCAAGAGGAAGTGTATTCCATAACACTGGGGCTTGATAAACAAAAGTGCGCTGACCAAATGTTTTAGTTTGGACAGAAGGTACACACAACTTCCGTTTATCAGAAGAGGAGCGGAGCACACGAGAGGGTGTATACATATGCAGCAAAGAGGACAAGTATTCTGGGCTGGTGCCTGAAAGGCAGTTAAAACAGATTGACATAACTTTGTATTGAATACGTGAGGACACAGGTAGCCAGTGAAGGGACTTCAAGATGGGTGTGACATGCTCAGTCTTACGGACTCTCACAACAAGCCGGGCTGCATTGTTCTGAATTTTTTGGAGGCGATCAATGAGATACTGAGGGCAGCCACAAAGCAAAGAGTTACAATAATCTAGCTTGGACAGCACAAATGCACAAACTAGTGTTTTAGTGGCTTCCACGGTCAGCAGGTGACGAACTGAACTAATACGACGAAGTTCCAGATAAGAGGATCTACACACTGCACTGACATGCTGTGACATAGATAACTCGCTGTCAAGTGTAACACCCAGGTTTCTCACACTCGCAGAGAAGCCAATGAGTGTTCCATCCACAGTATGTACACCCTACTCAGACAACGCAGACTGCGCTGGCTCGGCTACGTTCACCGCATGGAAGATGGCCGCATCCCAAAGGACATCCTCTACGGAAAACTGACAGCTAGGAGAAGAAACACTGGTCGCCCCAAGCTACGATTTGTAGATGTCTTCAAGAGGGACATGAGAACACTGGACATTGACACTGGGTCTTGGAAACGCCTTGCGGATGACCGTGCAAAGTGGAGAAGTATCCTATACCAAAACCTCAAGTCAGGGGAAGAGAAGATGTCGAAAGCAGCGGCAGACAAGCGGGCACACAGAAAGGAGTGCAACAACTCCATCAGACAAGCGACCACGTACATTTGTGATCTTTGCAGCATGGACTGCCATCCCGCATTGGCCTCTACAGTCACAAAAGATGCTGCTTCAAATCCAGCTGAGCAGGCAATCAGATCAGAACAACTAGGATGCATTATCTATGGTTGATTCAGACCGACAGAGGCCTATTATTATCATTATGGGTTGTCACTAATGTCAGATTGTATAGTTTAGTTCTCACTTTTTTGTTGTCGTAATTAGAAAAAGAATTCCAGAGTGAACCTGACTGCGAACTGCAAATTCCCAGAAGTTTAGGAATACTCCAAGATTGCTGTGTCTTGAGCGTATTGATTTTCATTTCAAGTTCTTCCTTAACAGTGTTTCTAATGTGTTCTTTAGCTTCTCATTCAATGATTTTGATCACAGTTATAGTTGTCTGTTGTTGAATAAGGTTTGTGTCAGTATTTCAAGCGTTCAAGTGTTGTTAGTGAACAGCTGAATGCTTGCCGTATCATAGCCCTTTGCGTGTCGGTAGCGGGGTTTAGTCACGATGATTCCTGTAGGATTCCTGCACCGACGCACACAAGGATAATAGACTTTCATTCAGTTGCGTGGCCTTTTGCCGTTTGTTGTGCTTGTATTTCTGATACTTACATTTCCGTGTTCATCGGCCTTTAATTGGTTTTTGATTGATTATTTTGTGTGCTTTTTCAATAAACTGTCTTAAGTTACAAGCCCAATCGGAATTTCATCAAAGGTAAATAAACAGGGCAGCTCATGAGTTTAATCTGTATAACAATCTAGAAGACATATCTGTATAACAATCTAGAAGACATATCTGTATAACAATCTAGAAGACATATATGTATAACAATCTAGAAGACATATCTGTATAACAACCTAGAAGACATATCTGTATAACAATCTAGAAGACATATCTGTATAACAATCTAGAAGACATATCTGTATAACAATCTAGAACACATATCTGTATAACAATCTAGAACACATATCTGTATAACAATCTAGAACACATATCTGTATAACAATCTAGAAGACATATCTGTATATAGGTGCTGGAGGTGTTGAACCGCCACCACCACCACCACCACCACCACCACCACCGCCACCAAAGAAGCCAACACAACAGTACTGATAATAAATCCAAGAGCAGTAATTGTGATACCCTGAATGATGTTTCACAGTGGTGTCAAAATAATTCCATGGTACCGAATCCTTCCAAAACTAAATGTATGCTGATTACCACTAGACAAAAACACCAGCTGAACCCCTCACCGTGTGTATTAGCAATCTCACATCATTCCACCTGTTCGGACTCAGTGAGACGCGTCTGAGTTCGTTTGTGAGCGATGTAGTAATCTGTATCCCCAATTTTTCTGTTAATAGACGAGACCCCTTGTCCTCTATATTCAGCATTTAGTTATAGACGCATTCACCTAGAACAATGGAAAATTATTGCGTATTGGTCGATGTTAAGTGTCTGAATTCAAAACCGTTTTTTTTTTTTGGTTGGGTTTTTATATAGAAATCCTGCCTCCACTTTTAAGTGGCACGATCAGTTTAGTCGGAACCTTGACAGGACTTTAAAAAAGAAGACCGACATTCTTTTAATAGGCGATTGTAATATAGATTTACTACGCCGTACCCCGCCTGGGACACAACGTCATCATTGTTAGTACAGTTAGTCAGTGTATTCACCCACCAGTTACTCCTACTACTTCCACGATTATAGACCACATATATCATAATAAACCCAAAGCCGCCTCTGACGTTGATGTCTTAAATGTTAGTGTAAGCGATCATTATCCTGCGTTGTGCTCCTGGGCTTCTACACTTCTAAAAAATAAAGAACGGTCATACAACTATGACGCATTAGACATTCCAACATTTTAATAAGACAAATTTCTGTTAAATATACCAAGAAAATACTCCATTTAATGAAGTATGTCTTCTCAGTGATCCTAATACCTCTCTCTATACGCATGTTCAGACGTTAAAATCATTACAGACAGTAACACCCCCGGCCCCGGCCCCGGCCCCAACACCGGCGCCCATACAACCAGTACAGTCAACCCCTGACACACATGAGTCAGAGAGAACTGCATTGGTAATAGGCCTCACTGGATTAGGGGTTTTACTTCTTTATCTGTTTCATTAAATAACCCACCATCAACCCTCCTACTGTCACCAGAAAGACCCATACATGTTCTGCCATAAACCCAACTACCTTTGCTGCTGTACTGATAAGCCAGCTGACAACTGTGCCAATTATGCCAGGCAAAGCATCCATTGCTTT
The DNA here is from genome assembly GCA_036245525.1 of Semisulcospira habei. Taxonomy (NCBI): domain Eukaryota; kingdom Metazoa; phylum Mollusca; class Gastropoda; family Semisulcospiridae; genus Semisulcospira; species Semisulcospira habei. The sequence continues at coordinate 275,238,046 of BTPG01000002.1, read as the reverse complement.
TACAGCCAATTTCTTAAGCAAGTCTGATATGTGAGACAACTGTTTCTTTACCCATGACTGTAAATCTTTTAGGTCTGTTGGAGGTGCTGGTGGTCCTGGCGGACCTAGCGGTGCTGGACCCACACCAACCCCGGAGACAGCTAACACAACAGTACTGATAATAAACCCAAGAGCTGTAATTAAACGAGCAATTGTGATACCCTGTTCTCTGAAAAGTGTTTTCAATCTCTCAGCCAGAGTAGTGTCTTCGTGAAGTATTTTCTGAATAGTTTATCTAATCCTGTTGACCTGTGTTTTCAGTTTTTCTCTTCCAATACTAATCACTTCTAACCGCCCTGATCTTTCTATCTGCAAATCATTTAATCTGTGTTGGATTCTTTCTTTCATTTCTGTGTCAAGATTCCCATTATCTGCTGTAGCCAGTTTCTCTTTTTCACGTTCTATGTGTTTATCAAGCTCACCCAGTTTGGCAACATTATTTACCATCTCACCTCTTATTGACTGCAATGATTTATCCGAGCCTATAATCTCCTGCATTGACAAAGGTGGATCATCTATTGTTTTCATAGCATCATTTATTTGTCCTTCAGTAAATGAAGTTTCTTGTATTACTGTGTTTGCTATTTCTGGTAGGCTTGTTACTGGTGCCATTTCAATTTGTTGCCCTGTTGGTAACTTTGTTTGCGTGTCGTGAAGCGCACTAACAAGTCTAGGCGCAAGCGGCACAAGCGGTGTTAACTTCTTACTAGTACCAACACCAAGGTAACGCTGCAGTGCTGCCTCACCACCTACATCAGTTTTTATCGTACTTAAAGCTCTAAACTTAGCAGGACTATTTTTATGTGTTAGATACACTTTCCCTCTGTCTGTATTTACAAATAAGTGTCCTTTTTCGTATTCAAACTGATTAGGATCTATTACATCTGGGCGAGCACCAACACTGTCATAAAATGAGTTCACTTTGTCTTTTAACAGTTCTTGATACATACTACTAGTTCCCATTCCAGACATATCTGTGGTACTAGTATCTGAGACATTCATGTCATCCATTTCAAAATCTTCATGATTAAATCCTCCCGCTGCCATTGTTTTATTAATTTATTATTTTTTATTGTGCATAATAAAAATGACACAGTCTTACGGATCAAAGTTAGACCCATATAGAAAACTACGTGAGCCTCTTGGTGTTAAGGGCATTCGACAAACAATCGTCATCACGAACAATCCTAGTACCATAGACCAGAACCAAACACTTACAGTCAAGTTTCCAAACCTAGGTCCCAGTGACGTTATTGTTCCTGGCACTGCACGCCTTGCATTTAATATTGAACTTTCATCAGACACAGATGTAAACAGAACACTAGTTAACAATCTAGGCAGAGCAATTGTTAGCACTATTAAAGTAAAACTTGAAGGACAGGAAGTGTTTAGTCTCGACGATGCTGATGTGTTTTACTGTTAAAAAGATCTTTGGCTTACACGAGAAGAACGAGAAGATCGTATTTACCAAGGCATACAGACAGATAACGTTGGTAAACTTCGAATCGACGCAGCAGATAAATCAACATCAGCAGCCAAGGACGTTATAATGGCCGAAACATATGGACCAGATTTTACATTCCACTTGAGTTTGAAATCCTGACAGCACATTTGCCTTATTACCAAGGAGCACTGAATGACCGTCTGAGTTTTGAACTAACTTTCAATGACTACTCCAAAATTATTAAATCATCTGATCCCAATGCAACATATAAGATCTCTAACATTTCTTTGGAATATGAAATTGTCACACATGATTATTTAGCTACTCTCATTCAAAATCAGTACAAGACAAAACTGCCGATTTATTATGACAGGGTGATTAGACATAGTTTAATACCCAAAGACAAGAGCGACCCAATGTGGAACATAAACTTGAACACACCTGCCAGGTCACTGAAAGGTATTCTTATGTTGTTTGTTGAACCGGTGGGTCCATACAAAAGGGATTCAGAAAAATTCTACAATCCAAAGATTACACATTTGTCTTGTACAATCGAAGGCCGTCCTAATCAAGTGTACACTTCAGGTTTGTTACCTTATCAACACTATGATGAGATCACAAGGTATTTTGCGGGTGGAAGGATTAGAGATAAACCTGCAAACATTGCGTGCAAAGATTTACATCTGTATGACGTAAGGATTGGTCAATACCTTACAAATAAGTATGCTCTTTGGCTAGACCTTCGTAGTACAGATGATGATTATCTTCATGGGTCAGGTCGAAAGGTTGAAAATGGCAGTGATGGGATTACAATTCAGATACAAAAAAAGGTTGAATCCGCTGCAGCCATTAACATATATTTGTACCTGATTTATGATGCACAACTGAGCATAGAAGAGTGCAGACTAAAGGGTGTCATGTATTAAATTATATTGTGTATTAAAATGAACCGGAGCTTAATGACACTCGACCCACACTGTGGTTTGTTTTGTGGTGCCACAGGGTGTGGTAAAACTGAATTTGTTCTTAACCTATTACAAACAAAGAAGTACCCAACGGAGAAAGAAACACGCTTAGAAAAGATGGGTACAACACAATTTATTAATATTTCGGGTAAATACCCTTTGTCAAAATAGACAAACAAACAAACAGAGAGATTAGCTGCTACTTATCTTCATTGGCAGAAAGAATGTGGCAACTGAAGGAGGTGACGTAAAAGAAAGAAAAGGAAGAACAAAAGTGCGGAAAAAGTAAAAATGACGTCAACGAAAAATCGTAAGAGAGAGACTCGGAAAGAACCTGAACACGAGAGACAAGAGTGTGTGCAAGCACGTGCAGGAGCGAGCAAAAGAAAAGGCGTGTAGATGAGGCCAGAGAAAGAGAGAGAGAGAGAGAGAGAGAGAGAGAGAGAGAGAGAGAGAGAGAGAGAGAGAGAGAGAGAGAGAGAGAGAGAGAGAGACGGAGAGAGAGAAAGAGAAGGAAAACGAACGGGAAGTACCCTTGGGCACGAAGTAGGCGGAGTGTCTAATACACAAAGCCTGCTAAACACCAACCCGAAGGCAAACTTTATATCACCTTCAAGTTGAGGACTACCTCGGGGAAAAACGGGAGGACCCCGGGAAAAAAAAAACCCAGCATTTAGCACGGTACACAACAAGTAATAAGTCATGAAAACAAAGCAAATAATCAAATTCAGTAAGAGAATATTGGTATAAGTGGAGAGTAGGTAGTTGTGAAACCGTCTTCAAGGGTAACTCAAAAAATAGGGGGGGGGGGAGAGAGAGAGAGAGAGAGAGAGAGAGAGAGAGAGAGAGAGAGAGAGAGAGAGAGAGAGAGAGAGAGAGAGAGAGAGAGAGAGAGAGAGAGAGAGAGAGAGAGAGAGAGAGAGAGAGAGAGAGAGAGAAGGGGGCGGGGGCGGGGGGAAAGGAGGAAGGAGGAAGGGGAATAAGAGAAAAGGAAAAAGCATAAAGAGAGAAAGAGGGCTAGAGAGAAGTGGTAAAGGGGGTAGGGGGGGGGGGGGAGAAAGAGGGAGAGAGGTAGAAGGAGAGAGGAAAAAAAAAAAAAAAAAAAAGCCAGAGCCACCAACCCCACCCAACAGGCACCCACCAGCACACAGAAAAACACACAGGCACGCAACAAGACGACCACGTACATCCCCAAGGGATGCACACGATCGCCCCGCCCCAAAACCGCGTATCAAACCGTGAGCCGGAGACTCGGCGCCCGACAGGGAACGGCAAGAGATCCAACTAAACGTTCGGCCAGCGCTGAGAAAGTCTCCAAGGGAAATGTACATATCAACCAGCGCCAACCTCCCCTAACTGGGTAGTGAGTAGTAAAACAGTGAGGTAAAGTAGCAGACACAAGCAAGGTAAAAAATGTTAATCTTTCATATTCATCCCGAGTGGCGCCACAGTGCCCAGTTTATTAATCAGAAATTTTTCACGGTCTTTCCTGGCCCAGACATTACTGGCTTGCATGAGCCAAAGGCCTTTAACCCGAATGTCCGAGACGGAGTGGTCGGCCTGATTGAAATGTCGTCCAACCGGTCTGTTGTATTGGTACTTGACAGACTGAAGATGTTCTTTGAAACGGTCGTTGATGGTTCTTTCCGTCTCTCCAACATAGAGTTGGCCGCATTTCACACAGGAGATGACATAAATCGCGTTGGTGGTTTGACACGTGAAGTATCTGTCTATGTTGAATTTGTAACGTGGACCATTCACCACGGTGGAAGGGCAAATAAAAGGACACGTCTTGCAATTAGGAACATTGCACGGAGTGGAGCCGGAGGGTCTGGTGGTATGACGAGGCTTGAGAGTAGAGCGAACAAGCATGTCCCGCAAATTAATATCCCTCTTGAAAGCTACCAACGGAGGTTCAGAAAAGATAGCAGCAGATTCTTGACTGGATGACAAAAGACCCCAGTTAGAAAGAAGGATTTTACGCACCGGATTGGTGTGGGATGGTAGATCATGGTTACGATAGGCCTGTCACTATCAGCGGTAGGTTTAGTCTGCATTGTACTCGCGCGACTAAGTTTATGAACCGTTTGGAGAGATCCTTGAACAACAGTATGTGGGTAATGTCTGTCGATGAAAAATCCTGCCATTTCTTTGGATTGAACATCGAAATCTGATTCTTCGGAACATATTCTTTTTAGCCGAAGAAACTGGGAATAAGGGATGCTGTTTTTAGTTTTGGGGTTGTGAGAAGATCGGTAGTCGAGGTAGGAATGTGAGTCGGTAGGTTTGTAATGTATTGAAGTTTTCAACATTCCGCAGTCAATCCTGATGTTCATGTCCAGAAAGTCGACTGAATTAGCTGATATAGTGTATGTGAACTTGATGGATGGGTGGAAGTACTGCACGAAGTGAATAAAGTCTAAAAGTGCAGCTTGGGTCATGTGTGTAGCTCCTAAACCGTCATCGATGTAGCGTTTATACATCTCAGGGACAGGCCAGGTGTATTGCTGAAGAATCTGTTGCTCAAGGAAACCCATGAAAAGGCAAGCATAACTGGGTCCCATTTTTGTGCCCATCGCTACGCCACTGCACTGAGCGAAGGTGACGCCATCAAGGGTGAAACTGTTAAGAGAGAGAACCAATTCAGCCAGACATAGAAGTGTATGAGTAGGAGGTTGTTTATGACTTCTTTGGTTGAGGAAGTATGCAAGTGCATGGAGGCCGTCATTGTGCGGTATAACAGTATAAAGTGAAGTGACATCAAGGGAAAACAACAGTTCAGGTTTGAAAAGTTGTTTCTGGTTGACTTGGTCTATGATCTCTAGAGCATGGTTGGTGTCTTTAATGTAGGTAGGTAGCGACTGGACAAAGGGTTGGAAGATGATGTCCAGGTATTCGGAGATGTGTTCAGTGGGACAGCTGCAAGCTGACACTATGGGGCGGCCGGGATTGTTGAGTTTGTGAATTTTTGGGAGAAGGTAAGTTAGGTTGCTTGGGCCGCTTTTTGATGAGGAGATTAGCTGTGGAAGGAAGCTCTCCTTTAAGAATCATCTCTTTGACTGTCTTAGAGATGCGCTTTTGATCAGCTTGGAGGGAGCATTCGTCAAGGTGTTGGTAGTGTTCTGGGTTCTCTAACTGTCTGTAAGCCTCTTTGATGTACAGATCTCTGTCCCATACAACGACGGCGCCACCTTTATCGGCTGGTTTGATGACGATGTCGCTTCTGTTATGAAGATTGTTGAGAGCGTCGAGTTTAGATTTAGTGAGATTAGAGTGATGGATGGGTTTGAATTTGAGTTGTCCAATGTCAGACATGGTCTTCTTAATGTAGCATGCTACATTTGTCTTTAGGTCTTGCTAGTTTGGCAGAAGGACTGACTGAGTATCCAATAACAAGTAAATATTTTGAGCCAGACTTGATCAAAAAAGGTGTGTATCCGTACGAGTACATCAGTGAGTGGGTTGTGTTTGAGGAAAGGAGACTGCCACCAAAAGAGAAATTTTATTCTACACTTAATGGTAAAGGTATTTCTGACTCTGAATATCAACACGCTCTTGATGCGTGGGATAAATTAGGGTGTCAGACGATTGGTGACTACCACGATCAGTACTTGAAAGCAGACGTTTGTTTGTTAGCAGACGTATTTGAAAGTTACCATGAGAAGGGTTTGTTACACTACAGTCTTGACCCGGCTTGCTACATAACTAGTCCTGGCATGACATGGGATGCATTTTTGAAATCCAGTAAGATATTTATAGACCTGTTGTCTGATCGTACGATGGGTGAAATGGTGGAAAGCGGATTGAGGGGTGGTATTAGTATTGCAGCGAACAATTATGCCAGAGCCAACAACAAATATCTGGATGACCCGGACCAGGGCTTTGACCCCGAGGGGTCAAGGTCATTTATTACCTATGTAGACGCTAACAATTTGTATGGCTGGGCGATGTGTGAGTTATTACCCTTGAAAAACTTTTGTCTGTATGATTTGTCACAGTATGATGTAACACAGTCAGGGTTAACAAACAATATTATGAATCTTGACCGGAATGACGTGAACGGTTGGATCTTTGAAGTAGATCTAGAGTACCCACACCATCTACATGATTACCATAATGATTATCCGTTGGCTGTTGAGAAAATGTCTTTGACGGGGAAAAAAGAAGACACTAAACTTGTGCCAAATCTGAATGACAAATTCAATTACGTTTGTCACTATCGCTTGTTACAGTTTCATATAAGACATGGGTTAGTACTAAAGAAAGTTCACAGAGGCATTCAATTTGAGCAAAGTGCTTTCATGAAAGATTACATAATGAAGAACACAACATTGCGTGCCAGAGACGGTAACACTGCATTTGACAAAGACTTCTTTAAGCTATGAACAATTCCTGTTTTGGGAAGACTATGGAAAATCCTCATCACTGCAAAGATGTGAGACTTGTTACAACTGAATCGGGTGCAATTAAACTTACAGGCAAGCCACAGTACACAGGGTATAAAGAATTTCATTCATCGTTGTATGCAGTGTCACTCAAAAAAAGATTGTTAAACTGGACAAGCCAGTATTCATTGGTATGGCAATTCTTGAGTTGTCAAAACTGTTGATGCTTGAATTTTATTATGATTACTTCAAACCAAAGTATCCTGAGTGTCGACTGCTATACACTGACACTGACTCTATGATCATTGATGTGCCTACTGAAGACTTTTATGACGACATGAAAACAGAGTTACACATGTACGACACGTCTGACTACCCTAAAGATCACCCACTGTTAGGTATACAAAACAAGAAAGTGCCTGGAAAGTTTAAGGATGAACTGAATGGTGTGCCAATAGTTGAGTACATTGGACTGAGATAAAAAATGTATTCTATACTGCACCAAAAAGGTAGTCAGTCGAAAGCCAAAGGAATAAAAAAAAATCAGCGATAAAAAATAAAGACATTTATCATGAACATTATAAACAAGTGTTAGATGGGGCATTAATGCCTGATTATCCAAACAAGTCACTGAGAACAAATAAACATAATCTTGAAATGATTCAAACAAATAAGAAGTCACTTGCAGTTGGAGACACAAAACGTGTTTTTCATAGTAAGGAAAAAGCTTATGCACCTGGACATTATGCGCTCAAGTTATCTGAAGAAATAGCGGATGAACTGGTTGAAGAATTAATTGATGAGTTAGTTACTGAAATGAGTAACGGTGTCTGGGGGAATAATCTGTAATTCTTCTCTGACAAATGCCCTCTGGGGTGCAGGCTCGTACAGGTAATATATTGTTGCGTCAGGACTGGGGACTATTTTTTTTAAATATTGTGTACAGACGTTGACCAGATGGGGTCTGTCGCTCTGCGCTTTACGTCATTCTCGGCCTCCCCTGGTTGATATAAATATCTTACTTGTTTAGTACATAAACTTGTGTCCGGAGGTGGTGACGGTGTTGTTGTTTTTGGCTCTGTAATTGATTTCAATTTAATAGCATCAGCAGGTTTTGGGCACAAGCCTTGTCCTTCATTGTTCATTGCTTTTATCACATGTGGTAATCTCTTAACCCACTCTGTGTTCCGGGTGTCATGCATGAGTTCCTTTGAATACTGGTAGCTAAAAAGTCTTTCTGATAACTGTTTGTTAAAATTCTCTACAATTGCCTGTGATCTGTGTACGCCTGGAATGCCTCGTCTGACCAGTATGCTGTGCTTTGCAAATAACTGATTAACAGCACCTTTGAATTCTGATCCGTCATCAACTTGAACAAGTCTGGGGTATCTTAAAGGGCCTCAAATATATATTTTTGTTAATGCTGTAGCAACTGTGGTAGCAGTTTTGTCAGATATGGGTTCAGCGTCTTTGTACCTTGAAGCTATGTCTACGACAGTCAGTGCGTATTTGTATCGTTTCTTTCTTATTGAATCATGGGGTAGGAACAGAAGGTCCATTTGATGTGTGTCATTTGGTGTTGTGTTCTCAAAATGAGGTCTTGTTATTTTTCTTGGAGCAGGTAAATATATTTGCCATATTGCTTGTCTCTGTAACCATTGTTTTATCTCATTGAGTGATATATCTCCGCCCACAGCGGCATGTAATTTTTGAATAGCTGTTTGTCCTTTCCAATATCCAATTGGGGAGTAATATATTTTCGATAGTTTATTTTCTACGTTCATTTTTTCTAGCAATATAAAGACCAGTAAAAAATACAAATGTCATTCCCACTAGAACAAAGATTATCTCCCCGTTTCTTTGTTGTGTGCTTGGTTTGTAGTAATCACTAAGTTTTGGTTTTGGGATAGACATATCATTACCAGTGACTAAAAAATACTCACGAATTGCGTCGTCTGTATTTAAAAACGTATGTTGTGCGTGACCTTCAAGTCTGAGTTTTTCATTGATGAAATCAAGTTTCTCAATTCTATTCTTTTCATAATCCTGCTGGGCTTGTGCAAGTTTCTCTGATGCCTCATTGTGACGTTTCATTTCTTCTGCAGATTCCTCTCTGCCTACTTTTGAAAAGAGATAATTTGAGCCGCTGAATGCCAGGGCGTTGACCATCGTGCCTCCAATTATTACTGCTAAAGTCGCCATATTATTTTTATTTACATAGAAACATTTTCGGGAATAATTCCTTGCTTGACAAGAAAATCTTTTGTCGCAATCGACGCTGTAACAACTACAATTAACTTAGCGCTGTCTTCAAAATCTAATCTACTGAGGTCTGCTGATTTCATTTTGAGTAGATTTTTCCCCAGCATAGAATAAGCTACTGCTAGTCCACTTATCACGGCAGAATGATAGACAAGGTTCATTATGTTCTTTGTGTCACTCATTTTCTAAGGCAATAAAAATTAAAATAATATTTTATTCACTCCATATAAAATGGGTCAATGGCTTTGGATGTTACTGGTAATGTGGCGACTTCTGGTTTTGTTTTTGGAGTGTCTGATTTTTTGGTCACTGTACGAGTCTGTGGTTTGTATTTTTTGTATAATTGATACCCTACGTAACCAAATCCGACAACAAATCCAGCAACTATATATTTTGTTGTTTGAGGTTTGGGGTCAGGGTTAGACTGGGTTGTTTGTCTCTCACTTTGATGAGGGAGTGACGGTATTGACTCAGGTCCTGACGGTGTTGACGGCGGGTCAGATACATGAGCCTTTTCTGTTTGTGCTTGAAGCTGTAATTTTTTTTGTCTGTTATATTTGGCTAATCTTTTTCCAGCCTCTACCCTCCCTGGACTTTTAGCCTTAGTCACAGTTTGAACCTGCGTGAAGACCGGACTGGGGTTCGGTTGTGGAGTCATCTGGGTTTCGTCCATTTTCTTCTGCAGTAAAATTTAATTTTGAAAAATCAATATGACTCCCAGTAACAAGTAAGGTTACGACAGGTGCAAGGTAATTTCCAAACTTGTAAAACATGACGCATGCTAATTTACCAATTGAACTTGAAACAATAGGATTGCTTTCAAGGTCATGTGATAGGCTGTCACTATCCACAGGTAGAAAGTGACTCACTGCTTTTATGTATAGACATACAAGAGATCGACTCAAATCAGGAGTCATTAGTGAAGCGATGTGGTTTTCATATTTCGCATGAAGTTTACATAGCTCGTCAGAGGTTAGAGATTCTATGTCTTCTGTCATGTATTGTCTTCCGAGATAAGCCTTTGACTTCCCTGAAACAACTACAGACAAAAGACATTGTTTTTTCGAGTCTAAGTCTTTGTTCTCTACAGCATTGATATCATTTAGAAGAAGTAATTCATCTTGGTTCATTTATATTGTAATTAAAAATTTTAAAACAGAAAAACAAAACTGTAGGTAATTTTGAAATTTGTTATCAAGCAAAATCATGTTTTTCTAGGAAGTTACACTGAACAGTAACTTCATACGTTTACACCAGTCAGCTATGTAGTCAATAGTTTTTGAGTTTACCCCAGACAAGACTTGCCTGTTCTTTAAGAGCTATTATTCTCTGTCATATGCATCTAGCTCCACTGTTAGAATACAATTAAGAAAAAAAGTTTTTTCGTTGCCCTTGTATCTTAGTAAAAAAAGACTTAGTATATGTGACTAGAGTCAAGTTGTTATTAATAACTTATAAGTAATTAGGATTAGTAATTAATAAGTTGTTATGGCAAGTAATTAATAAGATCTTATAAGGTAAGTGAGGCAACTTGATAGTTTCTTACCTAGCTGTTTTTCAGTGCTTGTATAGTGCAGAGTATAACCACCAGTTGATTTTCTAATTCCTCAGAAACCAATCATGAGTACATTAAGCCCACTTGTACAAATCCCCCTCCTTTCAAATCATGGTGTCCCCATGTTGATCTTTGACATCACTTAGTGATTTAAAAGGCTGTAGCTATGAAAGGGCTTTGACGGCTGAGAGCTTTTCAAAAGCACAGTCCCGTTGCGGCTTGTGTATGAATTGAAAAGAGAGAAATGTGTCCCCTCTATTCAATAGCGGTGTGCGGTGTTCAACTGTGACATCACCTGGCAGATCACGTTAAAGGTGAATTACACTTACATGAGTGTCTGTAAGTGTCTGTATGTGCATGCGTGTGTGTGTGTGTGTGTGTGTGTGTGTGTGTGTGTTTGTTTGGTTTGTGTGTGTGTGTGTGTATATATATGTTTGTTTGTTTGGTTTGTGTGTGCGTGTGTGTGTGTGTGTATACGTGTTTGTGTATGCGTGTATGTGTGTGTTTATTCATGTGTTTGTGTGCATGCGTGTGTGTGTGTGTGTGTGTGTGTGTGTTCATGTTCATGTGTGTGCTCATGCGTGTGTGTGTGTGTCTGTGTGTACGCTACAGACACTGCAGTACGCAGAAAACCGAGACACCTCACAGAACCTGTTCTACGAGTCTTCGTGTTGGAGCGCTAAAAAAAGAAATTTCACGTTCTGAAAAGTCAGAAATATTTTTCAAGCTCAGATAAAACCGGATGAGATCTTATAATGTATTCACGGAACTTCAAATTTATCTGGCTGAGCAGTCATGACGTCAGCTCTGTCATACCAGTTAGCAGTTGACTGTGTGTGTGTGTATGTATGTATGTATTCATGTGATGGTGTGTGTGTGTGTCTGTGTGTGTGTGTGTGTGTATATTGTGTGTTTGTGTGTGTGTGTATTCATGTGTTTGTGTGTGTACATGTATGTTTATTCATGTGTTTGTGTATGTGTGTGTATGTGTGTGTGTGTATGTGTGTGTGTCAGTGTGTGTGTGTGTGTGTGTGTGTGTATGCAACGTGGTGTAATGCTCAGAAATTTAACTCACAGTCCTGTTTAAGTGAATAACGCAGTCAATATAGCTTTATCATAACAAGCTATTATGCTCGAGAAAGGCTTTTGTCCACGCATGGGCTGATTCAAAAAGCCGTGTACCTGTTTGCACTCATGTATTCAAGTCAGTGTATGTGTGTTTATGTTAGTATGTACGTACGTGCGTGTGCATGTGCGTGTGCGTGTGTTTGCGTGTGTGTGTGTTTATGTGTTGGTATGTGTGTTTATGTGTCTGTATGCGTGTGCGTGCGTGTGTGTGTCAGTACTGCTTATAATAGAACGGTGGAGTGTCGACCTTGTACTGACTGTGTTGTACAAACACATTTCAAGTAAACAAAAAACGGCAGTCACCTTTTCAGAAATTATATTTGCAGTAAAATAATATTAAACAAGACCCGCCAGCCTACTCGCTACGAGAGAGCTAACAAAAAAGTTGACTAATACTTGTAAACAAAGGTTAGGCCTGGAGTCCGAGACTCTTGAGGATCTGACCTGTGTCCACTTATAAAAATCTAGGCTCGTGAGAATCATATTCTATGTAAAACCTCATATACTCGGTACAAGGCAGCCAGATACTGAGGGTTTTATTCTGTAATCGAATTTAACTTCCTGGTTCAGTGTGTACGGTAGCCATGAATGCAGAGCTGCAATGGTAAAGTTCATAAACATGGCCATGGTCGCGATTTTTTAAATTAACAGTGCAAGGTTATGTGTTCACAAAGACAATAGTTATAGAGAGAGATAATAGGAGATCCGTAAGATAATCAGATCAATAAGGCCGCATCAGTCATGCTCGTCAGTTTTTAAAAATCAAAGGGTTGATTGGGTAATAATGGGGGGGGTGTAATGAGGGTCATAATTTTAATATTAAAAATGACGTAATTTAATGACTGATGCGACATTATTGAATTCATTGTCTTACGGATCTCTTATTATACCGAGTAAAACAAAGAGAATCCGAGAAAAATGAGCGATGCGGTCATTGTGAGTTTGTTATCAAAAATAGCAAAATTATGACGTCGATAGAAATTGCCCAAAAAATCTCCTATTATATATCTCTAGTGATGATTGCATGATTGCACGTGCTTTCCTAGACAGCGCTCTCTCAATCAGTTGTAGGAGGCTGTTGGTAGATAAGCAGATGATTTTGGCGGCCATCTTGGTAACGCGGTGCAGCACGTTATTGTTTGCTGTAGACAATGCGGGGAAGAAACAGATCGTGCAGAATGACAAAACAGACTCAATGATGCTGACACACAAAAGTGACAGCAGTTTGGGGCTCATGTTAAAAGATCTTACTTTCCTTATTATGTACAGTCAAAGTTGGCACTTTTTGAAACAGTCTGCACATGTGGGCCAAAGGTAAGTTTAGAATCAAGGCTCACGCCAAAATATTTGAAACTGTCAACAATTTCTACAGTTTTACCATCGATGGTTATGTCGTCGTCAAAGTGGCCCTTGCTGCGGAAATCAAAGACCATCTCCTTTGTCTTGGAAACAATTAATTCCCCCCAAAAATCTCTTGGTACCATGCAGACAGGTCGGCTACTGTATCCTTTATACGCACTGAAGGACTCGCTGTTGGTAGGGAGTCGTTTTTACTGCGACAGTCGTTGGTATACAGTGAGTAGATTACGGGGCTTGCCACAGCCCTTTGGGGCGCCCGTGTTGGTGGTGATGCTGGGGAAAAGGGTGTCGCCCACTCTAACACGCTGGGGTCTGTCACTGAGAAAGCTGTACACCCGATGGATGAAGGTAAGTCGAGTTTGTAGATCTAGCAGCTTCTCAAGCATTTTGTGGCGCTGAATGGTATTAAACGCGCTCGAATAGTCCACAAAGAGCAAGCGTGCGTAGGTGCCTGGAGTGTCCAGATACTGATGAGTAAATGCAGAAGGGTGGCCACCGCATCCTTCACATTACGTCCATGCCGGTAGGCAAACTGGTAAGGGTTCAGCTTGTCCTGCGCAAGTGGCGCGAGTTTACTGAGGATCAGCTTCTCAAGGGATTTAATGGGTAGGGAGGTGAGGGCCACTGGTCTGTAGTCATTCATGTCTTTAGGAGAGAGTTTTTTTTTGGGACAGGAACGATGGTGCTTGACTTCCACAGGGTGGGTACAACCCCGAAGTCTACGGATGCCTGACAGAGGGGCTGGTGTGCAGGTGACAGCTCGCTTGCACAGAACCGGAGGAGACGACCCGACACGTTGTCAGGTCCACCTGCCTTCCTGACGTCGGTACGTTGGAACAGTCGGGTGACGTCATCCTCGGTGATGGTGATGGTGATAGTGCCGGGGATGGGGGGGGGGGGGGGGACAGTATCCACGACCTTCGTGCACTCGGGAGTGAAGTCGTGCACGTCGAACCGCGCGTAGAACTGATTCAGGTCCGCTGCGTCGGGCATGTTAGCCGTAGGGTGTCGAGTATTGGCGGGGCCGGGACAACTGCCCATCAGTTTCAGGTTCCTGAATGCCTCTCGAGTGTTCATACACGTATACTGTCTCTCCACTTTGTCCTTAAAGTTCTGCTTGGCTTTTCCAAGTTCAGCCCTAAGTGCGACATTAGCCTCTCTGAATGTTGTTTTGTCACCCGACTGAAAGGCCGCTTGCTTATGACACACTGCCTCTCGCTCGTCTTTAGAAATGCACGGTTTTGAACTTGAGTACACTGTTATGGTCTTTTCCGGAATGACAGTGTCCTGGCAGAATTTAATATAGTCCGTGGTGACTTCTGCTCCCTCGTTTATATCCTGGGTGCTATCGAGTACTCGGTACTAGCAAAACACCCTTTTAATTGTTCCACGGCCTCATCGGGCCACACCTTGATCTTGTCCCTGACAGGCGGCACCCGCTTCAGTGTTTGGCGGTATTTGGGCAGTAGGTGGATTATGTTGTGGTCTGCCTGACCAAGTGGCGCCAGACTCTGTGACTTGTAGGCGCCAGGCACAGAACAATAACACAGGTTTATTGCCTTGTTGTCGCGGGTGGGGCAACTGACCTCCTGACCGAATGCCGGCAATACACTGTCGAGTGAGCCAGAGTTAAAGTCACCCACGAAGAGCCTCACGGGCGCATCGGAATGACGCACTTGCTGTCTGCATACCGATGCGGCAATGAGGTCAGCCGCTAATATCACGTTTGCTGACGGCGGGACATACACACTGCACAGATCAGGTTGGTGAATTCTCGGGGCAGATACAAAGGCCGCAGGGAAACTGTCGTGAATTCAACGTCAGGCGTACACAGTGTGTCTCTGATCGTGTAGTTTTGTACACCAGTCCTGATTTGCGTACACACATACACCCCCTCCTCTCTCCTTCCCTGAACCCCCACCCGGGTCTGCCCTGGGGGACTTGGGTGGGGTTAACTACTTTTTAGTTCCCAGGGTCACCCTGGTCAGCCCCACAGGGTGGGTTTTTCCCTCTATTGTGGGGCATGTGTTTCTGTCTACCCTTGGTCCATTCACCTGTATTTGTCTTTTTAAAACTCTCCCAACTGTCTGAACTGCCTATAGCTCTTGATATTGGATGTGTGTTGCTAAATGGTCTTAGCTTTATTTAGGCCCCATGGCGTAGGTTTATTTAACGTATTGGACCGGCTGGCGACATACATTTAAATATTCAAAGTGGTGTCAGCAAGACGAATAGGTCCTCATGAGCCCCCGCAACTGCGAGGGCTCATGAGGATCTATGCCTCTTGCAGTCGGGTGGTGTTGAAAGTTTCACGGCAATGAACGGGTTAAATACTGATATAAGCGCCCCCCCCCCCCCCCCCCTCGCTTTTTTGATATTTCGGCCAGTGGGGTCATGGGGAAGCAAGGTCTGCCCACTGAGTGCTTTATGTCTCATGTAAACCCTTTGGGTGTCGGTAGAGGGTTAGTCGCGATGATTTCTGCAGGACCCTAACCCTAACCCTCCCTGCAGGACCCTAACCCTAGCCCTTCCTGCAGGACCCTAACCCTAACCCTTCCTGCAGGACCCTAACCCTAGCCCTTCCTGCAGGATCCTAACCCTAACCCTTCCTGCAGGACCCTAACCCTTCCTTTAGGACTCTAACCCTAACCCTTCCTGCAGGACCCTCTAACCCTTCCTGCAGGACCCTAACTCTAACCCTTCCTGCAGGACCCTGACCCTAAGAGCTGTTCTTAATTAGACGAACTATTGATCGGCAAACCTAGATCGGAGAAGATCGGCGATCTTTTGGTTTGTTTCTTAATTGAGGTTGAACGAACCTAGGCGAACTTCAGCAAACCGTGTTTAACATGGTTCTCTTTCTTAACTGAAGTGCTTGATTCGGCGTACTTACTGTCTGCGAAGGTGTTCAAAATGGCTCCCGCTATGCCGCTTCGCGATTTGAACGATGTTTGTTTTGGTACTCCTTGCAGTAGCGACCCCACAAACAGCCTTGCGCCTCCCACAAATCAATAAAAACAGGTCTTGTTCTTCGCACGAGTGAAATATCACCGTCCGCCATATTTGTTTGTATCGGTGACTGTCTTCTTATCTCCAACGCAGAAGAGGGTAAAAGTTTTGACCAATCAGAGAAAAGGTTCGCCTTTGCTTGCTCAACACGTTGAGCGAACCTTTTCCGACCCAGAACTATGGTTTGCCGAGGTTCGTGAACTACTTCGAACTAGGTTCGCCGTATCTTTAGATCGTCCAATTAAGAACCAACCTGGTTCGTCCGAGATCGTGAACTGTAGTTCGTCAGAGTTCGCGAACTAATGTTCGTTTAATTAAGAACATGCTTAACCCTTCCTGCAGGACCCGAACCCTAGCCCTTCCTGCAGGACCCTAACCCTAACCCTTCCTGCAGGACCCTAACTCTAACCCCTCCTGCAGGATCCTAACCCTAGCCCTTCCTGCAGGACCCTAACCCTAACCCTTCCTGCAGGACCCTAACCTTAACCCTTCCTGCAGGACCCTAACTCTAACGCTTCCTGCAGGACCCTAACCCTAACCCGTCCTGCAGGACCCTAACTCTAACCCTTCCAGCAGGACCCTAACCCTTCCTGCAGGACCCTAACCCTTCCTGCAGGACCCTAACTCTTCTTGCAGGACCCTAACCCTAACCCTTCCTGCAGGACCCTAACCCTAACCCTTCCTGTAGGACCCTAACCCTTCCTGCAGGACCCTAACCCTAACCATTCCTGCAGGACCCTAACCCTAACCCTTCCTGCAGGACCCTAACCCTAGCCCTTCCTTCAGGACCCTAACCCTAACCCTTCCTGCAGGACCCTAACTCTAACCCTTCCTGCAGGACCCTAACCCTAACCCTTCCGGCATGACCCTAACCCTTCCTGCAGGACCCTAACCCTAGCCCTTCCTGCAGGACCATAACTCTAACCCTTCCTGCAGGACCCTAACCCTAACCCTTCCTGCAGGACCCTAACCCTAACCCTTCCTGCAGGACCCTAACCCTAACCCTTCCTGCAGGACCCTAACCCTTCCTGCAGGACACTAACCCTTCCTGCAGGACCCTAACCCTAACCCTTCCTGCAGGACCCTAACCCTTCCTGCAGGACCCTAACCCTAACCCTTCCTGCAGGACCCTAACCCTAACCCTTCCTGCATGACCCTAACTCTAACCCTTCCTGCAGGACCCTAACCCTTCCTGCAGGAGCCTAACCCTAACCCTTCCTGCAGGACCCAAAATACTAACCCTTCCTGCAGGACCCTAACCCTAGCCCTTCATGCAGGAGCCTAACCCTAACCCTTCCTGCAGGACCCTAACCCTTCCTGCAGGACCCTAACCCTAGCCCTTCCTGCAGGACCCTAACCCTAACCCTTCCTGCAGGACCCTAACCCTAGCCCTTCCTGCAGGACCCTAACTCTAACCCTTCCTGCAGGACCCTAACCCTAGCCCTTCCTGCAGGACCCGAACCCTAACCCTTCCTGCAGGACCCTAACCCTAGCCCTTTCTGCAGGACCCTAACCCTTCCTGCAGGACCCTAACCCTTCCTGCAGGACCCTAACCCTTCCTGCAGGACCCTAACGCTAACCCTTCCTGTAGGACCCTAACCCTACCCTCCTGCAGGACCCTAACTCTAACCCTTCCTGCAGGACCCTAACCATTCCTGCAGGACCCTAACCCTAACCCTTCCTGCAGGACCCTAACCCTAACCCTTCCTGCATGACCCTAACTTTATACATCAACGATCTGCCTCTTCACCTAACGTCAGAATCTATCGAATGTGACTTGTTTGCTGACGATACGTCAATCCACACGGCAAATAAAAACCTTAATGTGGTTGCAGATGACTTACAACAGAGCCTTGATGAGGTGTCCGCTTGGTGTGAACGTAACTCGATGAGTATCCATCCAGCAAAAACTAAGTCAATGGTAATTGCGACACGCCAAAAACACCAATTAAGCCCCCTTTCACTTGATTTGTCCTTCGAAGGCAATTCTATTGAGCAAGTGTCTGAACACCGCCTCCTTGGAATTATCATAGATGATCAGCTCAAATGGCAGGCACACACACATAAAGTGTGTAAAACTGTTTCAAGGAACATTTTCATGCTGTCCAAACTGAAGCACTTCACTGACTTTGAAACCAGAAAATTATTTTATTATGCACATATTCAGTCCCACATTAATTATGCTTCGACGGTGTGGGATGGCTGCAGAGATGTACATTTAAAAAGACTTAACTCCTTACACAGAAGAGCAGCGAAATTAATTTTACCTGATCCTACTTTGACAACGGATGATAAGATTTACAAAGCGGGACTTCTTTCTCTCAAAAAGCAGTTTGCATTCAACAAAGGTGTTCTCCTTTTTAAGATTCGGAATGACAACACTCCGGAATATCTAACCCAGCTGCTAGTCCGGTCACAGTCCCGCTATGGCGATACAAAAAGCCTATATGTAGTACCCAAAACGAGAATAGACTTATTTAAAACCAGTCTAGCATTCTCGGGGGCGACTTTGTGGAATTCGCTTCCATCCCACACGAAGACCACTCCAACGGTATCATGTTTCAAGAAAAGTCTTTTTGAACATTTATCTTCGCAGCCATAACTATCTTCAAGCTTTGCTTTCTATACGTAGATATCACTGTTAGTAATGTACCCATTCTACTGCTGTGTATGTACAGTGCTGCTGTGTTGTTGCTTTTTTTTCCCCCCTTAACATTGCTCCAACTCCCCCAACACACCGTAGGCGTTCGTCCTATACATGTATTAATGTAATGTAATTGTTGTGTTGTAGATGTAGCAACGGCAGATTTGAAAAATGGCATTGCCTCTGGCATTGTTAATATCTTTACCGTTGTAAAATAAAGATTCATTGATTCATTCATTGATTAACTCTAACCCTTCCTGCAGGACCCTAACCCTAACCCTTCCTGCAGGACCCTAACCCTAACCCTTCCTGCAGGACCCTAACCCTAACCCTTCCTGCAGGACCTTAACCCTAACCCTTCCTGTAGGACCCTAACCCTAACCCTTCCTGCAGGACCCTAACCCTAAACCATCCTGCAGGACCCTAACCCTTCCTGCAGGACCCTAACCCTAGCCCTTCCTGCAGGACCCTAACCCTAACCCTTCATGCAGGACCCTAACCCTTCCTGCAGGACCCTAACCCTAAGCGACTTTTCTCCGCTACTGACCTTTAATGCCATCGGCGCCGATCTCATCCAGCATGCAGGACAGGTTCTCATGAGTCCTTGCAACATGCAGGGGTTCATGAGGATCTGTGCGGCTTGCACTGAGTTGGACCTTTCTAGCTTAGCGAAGGCGTTCTTGTACCGCAATCTGCCTCTAAAATGGTAGCAAACATGCAGGGAGTAGTGTTGACAAAGTGCTCGTGTGACGCGGCCGTCCATGCCGTGACCAGCGTCTGGTGTCCGGTACCTCTCTCAACTCTACCGCCCACCCACTGCAGAGAATCCACGGATCGACCGAGATTGCTCAAGTGGAATTGTGCCTGACCAGCTTGGTGTGTGAACAATTTGCGTGCACTGCGTGTAGTTTTACACCGTACGTGGCATTTCTCAGATTTGAGAGCTGTCCCTGAAAACTTTCTATACAGTTCAGGAGATGCATTGATTATGAACTGAAGTTCAAGGATGGTGCCAGAATAGCTTGCTTGCGACTCAGTCTAGGCGTCAAGCCTGGCTATTCTGGCATCACCATTCAACAGTGAAGGTCTGTCTGTCTCTACTGTGTATTTTATCACGGCTAGGGACGGACTCGATTAACTTTTTAAGGTCCGACGCGGGGTTTCGCAAATTTCAGAGGCGTAGATCCGTTAATGGCAAGGAGCCATCTGCCACACGTCGACTGCTCTGTAATGATAGGCCAAAGGGGTTTAGTTGTATAACTCATTCCAGACGTGCCGCCTCCGGATACGCGGCTTATGCCGCGTCAGTATCCGGAGGCGGCAGGTCTCGAATGGGTTAATGCAAGTTCTACCCGGCCTGCCTTGTTATACACTAAAAATCTCAATAAAAGACTGGCGTTTGCCAAAGTCAGGCCGGCAAAACTGTGAGAAGTCGGTCTGGACGTCAAGTCAGTCGGTCTGGACATGAACAACATTCAACTGCTCATTGTGCTCGAGACACACAGCGTTATGGGCCCCTGCGTGCAGCACGGACTCACAAGGATTTATGCCTCTTGCCGGCAGTTAATAAGTATAGTCTCTGTTCCAATAATTCCAAGACTGAAAGGGCCGGTCATTACCAGTCGTGGGGTACTGCGTCCACTCACTTACGGACTCGAACATACGGTCAGGCCTAGGAGTCGACACATTCGACACGTGGCGCCACCGGAATCGCGGCTTAACTCATTCTACCCCAGACGCACCACAGCAAGATACAGATCGACCATGATAGTTCAAGGGTGATGCCAGAATAGCTTGGCGCCTATGGGCGCCAAGCTCTTCTGGCATCGCCCTTGAACTATCATGGTCGATCTGTGTCCTGCACTGCAACGCAGTCTTCAGAGGACAACGGCGACATTTGGGGATTTCGGTCTTGGGGTAGAATGAGTGTGAACCCGCTCACTAGCCGCGAACAAGTCCCATCTGCAAGAGGTTGGTTGTACATTGCTTAACGTCCCGACAACAACAAGACTTTCTCAGGACGTGCCTGCACTGCTAATGAAAAAAACAAAACAAAAAAACTAAACAGAATATTGAATGCATGTCGCCAGCCGGTCTAATAGGCTAAATAAACCTAAGACCATTTAGTTCGTTAGTTCGGGGTTTCAGTAACGTCCACGACACCGAAGGGATAATGGACGGCCCCGACGGGCGGGTTATGGGGGACAGGGCAATTTATTGCCTACGGCGTACGACCTGAACACTGATCAATTCAGACGCACTGCAAATGTGCCACTTTCATTTACCAGGACCGTCTCAACGGACATGCTATGGAACAAGCCCGTCTTTTTTCTCTGGATTGCGAGTCCAGCCGACCGGGGCTGGAACGGGGACTCGAACCCACGACCCGGCGATTCCCTTCGCTCTCTTGCTCCGACGCTTAACCGCCTGAGCTATTTCAGACTCTGTAAGACCATTTAGCAACACACATCCAATATCAAAAGCTACAGGCAGCACAGAGAGTAGGGAGAGTTTAAAAAAGGAAAATACAGGTGAATGGACCAAGGGTAGACAGAAACACATGCCCCAGAATAGAGAGGAAAACTCACCCTGTGGGGCTGACCAGGGTGACCCTGGGAACTAAAAAGTAGTTAACCCCACCCAAGTCCCCCCTGGCAGACCCGGTTGGGGGTCTACAAGAGGCATAGATCCTCATGAGCCTCCGCAACTGCGCGTGTAGCGGCCAACTGCGTGTGTAGAGACAACTGCGTGTAGTGTGTGTGTAGAGGCAACTGTGTGTGTAGAGGCAACTGCGTGTGTAGAGGCAACTGCGTGTGTAGAGGCAACTGCGTGTGTAGAGGCAACTGCGTGTGTAGAGGCAACTGCGTGTGTGTGTAGAGGCAACTGCGTGTGTAGAGGCAACTGCGTGTGTAGAGGCAACTGCGTGTGTAGAGGCTCAGTACTGGCCGGCGTGTGTAGAGGCAACTGTGTGTGTAGAGGCAACTGTGTGTGTGCGTGTGTAGAGACAACTGCGGGGGCTGATCATGATCCACGCCTCTTGCTGACACAACTGGGACAGATGGTGCTCTTTGGCATCAAGCTGAAGTACGAGTATTAACGATTTCACAAACTCCGGCAGCGTCAAATCAGGGCAGTTAAGGGCTTAACATCGCATATCCCGATGCGGTATGTCTCGAATGAGTTAAACTAGTCCATGCCACATGAGGCATAGATGTTCACGTGTCCCTCAGTGCAGGGCGTCATGACAACCCTGACCGGTAACCAGTTTCTTTACATTTGTCGCGTTTAAAAGGCCGAGGGTGCAGTCAGTCATCACACATCAAACCAAAGACGGTAAATTAACCCCTATCATCCTGAGGCTAAAAGCTTTAAATTTGTACACTGCCATATGCAAGCTAACATTATAGTACTTACAGATAAGGATATAGACCAATGGCTTTAGTTCATGGGTGGTGCCAGAATAGCTTGGCTCCTTGAGGTGCCAAGCTATTCTGGCACTACCCTACTATTTTAGTCAAACCTATTTCACACACTGGTGTATTCCGAATGATAAGGGTTAAATACCGTCTTTGATCAAACCAAGACGACTGATGCTCAACTGAAGTTCATTGACGTGTGCGTCTGGACTGATGATTTAACGCATTTCATGAGCCACGCATCAATAGCTGCGAAAGTGTCGTCCGGCTGACATCACACACTTCCTCAGCTATTGATGTGGGTGCCTTGAATGAGCTAAAAATGAGAACTTGGATTTTACGGTTCAAGTTTGTAAATTAAAAAAAAAAATTAAACCAGCAACCAGCCAATCAATCAGCCAGCTAACTAATCAATCAGCTAACGGTATAGCCAACCAGTTGAAGCCTGACCGACCCACAAATGACTGACCAACCCGGCAGCTAACCAATATGAAATAAAGTGGACATAATTAAACTGAAACAGTTTTATTTACTGAGAACTCTCACTTCTGATTAAAAACACAATCGCAATAATTATACACACTGTGAAGTGTCATAACAATGAACAGCAATTATGAGAGAAAGTCAAGTACATCGGGGAGTAATGTTATAAACATGTACACGTGGCAAGCACAGACCGTTATACTGAAATGTGGTGACGTTTCT
Organism: Semisulcospira habei; assembly: GCA_036245525.1. Lineage (NCBI taxonomy): Eukaryota > Metazoa > Mollusca > Gastropoda > Semisulcospiridae > Semisulcospira > Semisulcospira habei. Next base: position 275,215,135 of record BTPG01000002.1, on the reverse strand, counting down.
CTTATCTTGAAACCAGAGGCAATCAAGGTGAATAGTTTGAAAGTAGGCATGCCTTGCACCCCAGAACTCTTCCGTTATCACTGGGCAGGTGTGGTGGTCAGTGATGTTTAAATCTTACAGCCAGCCTAGAGCCATGGACAGAACATCACAACCATATGCCTGCTGTAAGGTCTAACATCACAGTGGCTCTACTAGGTGGGCCAAACATCACAGACAAGCATACACCAAGTGATGACAGAAACGGTTTACAGCATGAGGTATGACTGTCCCAGAAGAATTCACCATCCACTTGCACCTACTTTGTCATACACATTGTGTTTGAACTTTATTTCACAAAGGACGGGTTTATACAACACATACAGGTAAGCCTCAGTATCACGCCCTCCAGTACACCGCACTATCTGATAGTTTGAACTTTATTTTACAAAAGGATGGGTTTATACAACACATACAGGTAAGCCTTAGTATCACGCCCTCCAGTACACCGCGCTATCTGATAGAATGCACCCTGGTCGCTGGTTTTAACAGGGATGCCCTGTGCACAAAAGGTCATTAGGCCAATGACAACCTTACTGTTAACTGGCCCATGCACAGCCACACGCAGACCAATCAAGGCTAAGGCTGGCCTGAGGACCTTTAGCGTTTAGTGATTCTTCTTCACAAGTCTGTGTAAATTCAAGACTACAATAATCAAAAGCATATAACTGCAGGGTCGGCTCCTTGGTACCACGATATACTGAGGCTACCCTGTATTCAGTATGTCAACACATTCACTCAAATCACACAAACACATCAGGGATATGTGTAAACGTGACATGGGTACACACACACACTCACACATACACCCAAATAATCGCACAAACACACACATACACTCACATTACAAGTTATGAGATAATGAACCAGAAACACACCAAACAAATCAAACGTTCAATAGATGCTGGTAAACATCAAAATCGGAACCATTTGCCTCAAATTGCAAATGGCAGTCTACATACATATATACTGACCAGAAAAGAAATATGTGACAGTTTTGGAACCATCGGAAACACTTTAGTGTTCCATTGTTTCTGAAAATGTCACTTTTTTTTTGCTTGTCTGTATGGTAACCATATGAACAATATAACAATTGTACATGAACAAGGTTTGAATCAGTGACAATCAACACTAATAACATACCACACTGGTTGTCTCCCTGGACCTGCCACACATGATGCGTAGCCCATCTAGGAAGGTACCAGTGTGCAAACACACACAAATAAACGCAAACTGCCTGATGGTCAGAAACATGTCAAACTTCTTCTCTGACCATTTCAGACATAGCCACATGTCTGAATTGAAACTGTCAGCATTAAAACACAGTCATGTTAAAATGGTTATCAACAAAAACACATAACCCATCCGAAAGGTCATGTCATAAGGCAGAGCAACAGCATTCTAAATCAAGCAGATGGTTCATTCCTCTTCGTCTTTTTTTTTGTTTTTTTTTGTTTGCTAAAATGTATTTGCACAGGTTTACATATGCGTTATGCATAATGGTTACACATCTTTTGCCTCGTATTAAGTTTCGCGTGTGGAAGGTTTGCTATGGTTGACATCCGACTCCTGACAGATAGTTCGGTAAAGAAAGACAACTCTGGTCTTCAAAAATGATGACCAATTCCAATGCAGGGAGTCAACTGAAATAACGCAGCTGAGCCTCAAATTACTAACTCTAGTTCTACAAGATTTGTTGACTCTTTCCTTTCTTTAGCCTTCGCTGTACTGCATGAGCTCACCCATACTTCATACAGTCGGTTATATATTTCACAGCAATAAAAACAAACCATGACAGAACTGCATATGACAAAGTCATGATAGTTCGGTTTAATATTTGGACAAATAAGTATATAAACAGCACTCTGGACGTGTTGTCACCCATGGAGTACAGCGAAGGTTAAAAAATACCAGAAATGTCTCGGAGCTTCAAGAGTGAAGGTGCACGGCTGAGGGGCAATGGCACTGGTTATAATTTGGCACAAACGTGCCATCCACTTAACCCTTATCATTCGGAATACACCAGTGTGTGTAATAAGTTTGACTAAAATAGTTCAAGGGTAGTGCCAGAATAGCTTGGCGCCTGTAGGCGCCAAGCTATTCTGGCACCACCCTTGAACTAAAGCCATTGGTCTGTATCCTTATCTGTAAGTACTATAATGTAGCTTGCATATGGCAGTGGACAAATTTGAAGTTTTTAGCCTCAGTATGATATGGGTTAACCCCATCACTGCCAAACTGAACACCATCCAACTGCAAGCGGCGTAGATCCTCATGAGCCCTGCCTATGCCTCTCGCTGGCACCACTTTGCGTCAATGTTCCGTGGACGGCTGGGGCTTTTGGGCGTTGAATGGACGATTTTTCGGAAAGGCAATCTACATCAGCTGGCAGTGAAATGGTTAACTGAGGATTCATTATGTATACATCATTTACTCATGACTGATCCCAAATGGCCATGGGGTTTGTGTGACATACTGTGTACACACGCCACACGCCTTGTGCGTGCAGCTACTGGTACCGATATTGTGGCTGCATACACCAGGGTCATCCCTTCAATGCCGGCTGACGCCGATTGTGTTTCTGCAATCTTCATTAATTCAACACCAAAGAGCCGCGGACGTCCAAGAAACAAACATTTAAACAGGTGTTAGCACGAGGCATAGATCCTCATCAGCTCCACCAAAACGGGGGTTCATGACTTTTTCGTCTCTTGCACTTGAATTGCTACATGGACTCTTTCCGCGCAGTAAGGGGGTTATAGCCCTTTGACTGTCAGTAGTGCTTTCTGTCATGGCGATTCCTGCAGGATGTCAGCATGTTGTTATTCCTGCAGGATGTCAGCATGTTGTTATTCCTGCAGGATATCAGCATGTTGTTATTCCTGCGGGATGTCAGCATGTTATTCCTGCAGGAATCATCACGACAAAAAGTGCTGCCCACAGCATGCTTTGTGAGATCGTCAGTGCACAATATGTTCTCAGCTGACATCCATGCAATCAAGTTTGTACTGCCCACGCAAATTGATGTATTAACTCCTCCCCCCCCCCCCCCCCCCCCCCCCCTCCTGTGCATACAGCCACTGGCCTGTCAACCCTTTCAGCTCCGATACACTATAACGTGAGATAAATCTGACCAAGGCAGTTCAAGATAGGTGCCAGGACAGCTTGGCGCAAGAGGCACCAAGCTGTCCTGGCACCACTCTTGAACTATCATGGCCAGCCTATCTCCTCAACTTCAATATAGCCATCATAGGATAACTCATCAATCTAGAAATGTCCTGGAACCCAGGATTTCATGGGTTAACCCATATCATACTGAGGCTAAAAGCTTCAAATTTGTACACTGCCATATGCAAGCTACATTACAGTACTTACAGATAAGGATATAGACCAATGGCTTTAGTTCAAGGGTGGTGCCAGAATAGCTTGGCGCCTAGAGGCGCCAAGCTATTCTGGCACTACCCTTGAACTATTTTAGTCAAACTTATTTCACACACTGGTGTATCCCGAATGATAAGGGTTAATTAACAGCAGTACTTGCGACTGCACGAAAAAGGGAGTTCATTGTTGTCTTTGCTGGGTCTGACAGCAGAGACTTGACCAATCGCTACTACTGCACAAGACAGCACACGGATGCCCTTTGTCACGTTTTTGGTAATGAATCCGACACCTCAGTCCTCTCATCATCAACCTGTTGAATGTTTACCTTCTCGTGACATCGATTCAACGATTCTTGGACAGGCTGCCCCTGATGCTGTCCTTGTAGATGAGATTGTGGCGTGTGCTGGGGTGCGTTAAAATTGTTCACAGTATTAGCACTGGCTTGGGGAGGGCAGGTCACGTACGGACCCTCCTGGAGGCACAGGTGATCGCTGTGTTTCATAATGCTAGATTCACTGTGGTTGCTGATAGTGGCTCCGGGTGTTGCAACTGATCTGGGTCCGTCATCAGTGCCCCTCGAAAGCCTGCTCTCTTGTTCTGCTTTGATACTGAAAGAGACAAGCAAATTCCAAGTAAGCAAAAGATCCTTGGGCCGATGTCAGCTGCAGCTGGCATTCACATGGTTGTATGTGGGCCAACTGCAGCCGATGTTGGGCTAAGGACCTTTTGTGTATTGATAGACTGCAGCCTGAGGACTATTTCTACTCATTCTTGATTTCTAATGACAACGTTTTCCAGGGGACATTTACGATGTGGCTTTCGTCTGCCTCAGTGAGCTTATACCTGGCTAAAGTTAGAACTTTATGGCTAGGGCTGAGAGACAGCAGCAAACAAGTATTTGTTTTCCCTAACAGAGATCAAATAGGATTCGGAAGGTTTACATTTACCGGTAAAAATATACATGCCCAGTCAGAGTGCCCATTTGGTTCGCTATGGACAATGTAACAAAACAGCAGCAAGTGACCCACACTATCAGACTGTGGCAACAGAAAATATGAGAGGGGAATGAAAGGGACTTTTTGGGAGGTGCTAGAGATGGAGTTTTCTTGAGTCTAACCTCTATAATGACAGGTCACGTCTTACACTGGTGGGTGTTCAAAATAACTAGGTTCTGCTGAATTTATGTTTCTAACAAACTGAAGGTTAGAGTAATATGATGAGGTGAGCAACACTAATGCTTTCCAAAGATCAAGTGAAAACAGATTAAATAATGAAAACGAAACAACAAAACAAAACATACATTAACCAAATAAATTTGCAATGCACACTAAACTCTGTGAAACAAGAAAGGCAAAGCCATTATGGATCACATGTATGACCGATTTACATATATATGTGTGACCTTTGTGACAAGGGCTGACTTCTGCAGCAGCAAAATCCATATTTTCTGAAAATGTAAGCATTTTTCACACATCTGTCAACCCCCCGTGACCCTTGACCTTTGTGACGAGTGGACTAAATTAGTATGCATAGGAAGGTCTTATCATCAGCTATCTTTGTGCCAAATTTGGTTGAAAAATTTGCAAAAATTTGGGAATACCTACAATTTTATCAAAAACCAGCATTTTACTCACATTTGCCAGCCTCTTGTGACCCTTGACCTTTCCAAGGGGTCATCCAAATTAGTATGCATAGATAGGTCTTACCATCAGGTATCTCTGTACCAAATTTGGGTTTTAAGTTGTGAATAGTATTTGAGAAGCGAAGCGCGAATGGCCAGGCACTCCTGCGAAGCGCGAATGGCCAGGCACTCCTCACAGATAATACCTCCATCTTGAACCGCTGGTCGGAATACTTTCAGAGCCTCTTCAGCGCTGAGCGCACTGTTCAAGAAGCAGTCGTCCTACAAATCCCACACCTCCCAGTAAAGGTTGAATTGGACGAACCGCCCACCGCTGAAGAGACCCTCACAGCCATCCACCAGCTCAAGAGTGGCAAAGCAGCAGGCATTGATGGAATACCGCCAGAGATCTGGAAACATGGAGGCACAGCACTGCACAACAAGCTCCATGACCTCTTTCTCTGCTGCTGGGAGGAAGGAACACTACCAAAAGATCTCCGTGATGCAGTCGTTATCACCCTGTACAAGAACAAAGGCGAGAAGTCTGACTGTTCCAACTATCGGGGAATTACCCTGCTGTCCATTGCTGGGAAAATCCTTGCAAGGCTGCTCCTGAATCGGCTGGTACCTGCCATCGCTGAAGACCAACTCCCAGAGGGCCAGTGTGGCTTCAGAGCAAACAGGAGCACCACCGATATGGTCTTTGTGCTGAGACAGCTACAGGAGAAGTGCCGCGAGCAGAACAAAGGGCTGTACGTAACATTTGTCAACCTAACAAAAGCGTTCGACACTGTGAGCAGGCAAGGCATGTGGCAGATCCTGGAGCGACTTGGCTGTCCCCCAAAGTTCCTTAACATGATTGTCCAGTACACGAGGACCAGCAAGGCCAGGTCAGACTCAACAATGACCTCTCAGAACCATTCCCTATTTTCAACGGCGTAAAGCAGGGCTGCGTGCTGGCACCGACCCTCTTCACCATCTTTTTTAGCATGATGTTGAAGCAGGCCACAGTGGACCTCGATGACGATGCAGTGTACATCAGGTATCGTCTCGATGGCAGCCTGTTCAACCTGAGACGACTGCAGGCCCACACGAAAACCCTAGACCAACTGATTCGTGAGCTGCTTTTTGCTGATGATGCTGCCCTCGTTGCACACACAGAGAGAGCCCTGCAGCGCATCACGTCTTGCTTCGCAGATGCTGCCCAGCTCTTTGGACTCGAGGTCAGTCTGAAAAAGACAGAGGTCCTCCATCAGCCGGCACCCAAGACAGTGTATCACCCTCCTCACATCACCATTGGCGAGTCTGAACTAAAGTCAGTGCACCAGTTTACTTACCTTGGCTGCATTATCACGTCGGACGCCAAGCTGGACAAGGAGCTTGACAGCAGGCTGGCAAAAGCGAACAGCGCTTTCGGGCGACTTTTCAAGCGGGTGTGGCACAATCAACAGCTGAAAACAGGCACCAAGATCAGCGTGTACAGAGCTGTGGTCCTCACCACCCTGCTGTATGGTTCCGAGTCCTGGGCCCTCTACCGCAGCCAACTACGACTCCTCGAACGCTTCCACCAGCGCTGCCTGCGTACCATCCTGGGCATTCACTGGAGTGACTATGTCACCAACGTCGAGGTCCTTGAACAGGCTGAAACTGTGAGCATCGAGGCTTTGCTGCTGCGGACACAGCTCCGCTGGGCGGGTCATGTCTCCAGGATGGAGGATCATCGCCTACCAAAGATCACCCTGTTCGGCGAGCTTGCTACTGGACACCGTGACAGAGGGGCACCAAAGAAGAGATACAAAGACTGTCTCAAGAAGTCACTTAGTGCCTGCCAAATCGACCACCACCAGTGGTCTTCGCTTGCTGCGGACCGTGACACCTGGCGCTCCACCATTTACAAGGCAGCTGTCTCCTTTGAGGACTCTCACAGAGCTAGCCTTAAGGACAAGCGGCTCAGGAGAAAAAACAGAGATGCCGCAGCTCAGAACCCTGGCCATACCTTCCCCTGCAGCCACTGCGGTCGAACCTGCCTGTCTCGGATTGGCCTCCGCAGCCACGAACAAGCCTGCAGACGTCGTGGGCAACTCCTATAAAATCTTCGTTCGTGAAGTCAAGCCAAGAGAGTATTTGAGAAAAACATCTTTTGTCAAAATGTGGCTATTCTAGACCTATTTCCTGAGCTCTCGTGACCCTTGACCTTTCAGAGGGATCAACCAAGTTAGTGTGCATAGAAAGGTCTTCCTATCAGGTATCTCTGTAGCAAGTTTGTGTTTAAAGTTGTGAATAGTATGTGAGAAAAAAACATCTTATGTCAAAATATGGCCGTTTTGGACCTATTTCCTGAGCTCTTGTGACCCTTGACCTTTCCGAGGTATCAACCAAATTATTATGTATAGAAAGGTCTTACCATCAGGTATCTTTGTACCAAGTTTGGGTTTGAAGTTGTGAATAGTATTTGAGAAAAAATAAATTATGTCAAAATATAGCAATTTTTTACCTATTTTCTGATCCCCTGTGACCTTGACCTTTGTGAGAAGTCACTCAAATTGGCATGTTTAGAAAGGTCAAGTTTGAAGACTGTGGCTTGAATAGTCTCCGAGAAAATGCCAAGGTTAAAGTTTACCACGGACGACGGCGGACGGACGACCACTGGCCCAAAACATAGTCTCACTTTTGCTTCGCACGTGAGCCAAAAACCTTTAACCCCTTCGCTGCCCTGAAAAAACTGAACACTACCCAACTGCAAGAGGCACAGACCCTGATGAGCTCCCGCGTGAGCCCTTGTGCCTTTGCTGGCAGGGGGTCTCCGACATTGACTCAACAGTAATATAAAAAACATAATCTTTCCTCCGGCAGTGAAGCCGTTAACCCATTTAACCCCAACGCCAGTTCCCAAATTTGGGCGGGGCTAGTTAAGGACTAGGTACATGTTGCAGTGGACGGATGGACCATGATAATTCAAGGATAGTGCCAGATGAGCTTGGCACCTTCAGGCGCCAAGCTCACCTTGGCACCATCCTTGAATTATCATGGTGTATCCGTCTTCTGCTGTAGGGATTTGGGGCTAAATGGGTTAACGATGTAAGATGAACAACTGCAAGCAGCTAGAACTGATGACTAAAACCATCTCACACTCACCACCCAATAACTACAATAGCCGTTTGCTTCAGGCACACGCATTTGAACCAGGCCAGAAAGAGGCATAGAAATGCCCAACAAACAAAGAAACACTTTCAGAAAGGACAAGTACAACATAACTGAGCGTGTTTCTTTCTGTGTTGGGAATTTCTTTGCATTTTACACGCATGGCAGTCACCATTTAATAAACTGTGTGATCCTTCCTAAGTGTGTGCCTTTCTCTGACGGCAATTCGTGTACATTTTACACTCTGGTCTGGATATAGAAAGACTAGCCCTTGAATCGGTGATTGTTCATGAAGATATTCCTCTTGCATTTGCATGTTTTTGCCGCATTCTGGCAGTGACGGGATTATTATGGAAAACTGCAACTTCATGCTGGAGTTAACATAAAAAAACATTAAAAAACTTGACAGTCTTTTGCCATCAGGAAGGTGATTTTAAAGACGTAGCACCGAAAAGGGTTTGAACAAATTTTGCCCTGACCCACGTTTGAAAAAGCGCAATGGCAACAGCAACTGCAAACTCTGGAACTAGACCACCTACTGTATAGATTGATTTCTATATTGTGTGTGCCGAATGCTCGGAATCCCAGAGTCCGACATGCTTTCCGCTGTGCACTGGAAACATGGGTGTCCGCACACTCCACCGACTTCACTCATGTGAATGTTATGGAGCAGTGGCACAGAATCTCTCCCTTGAAAACGGCACATACTGCAAGGGCATAACTCCAAAAAGTTACTGTTCATTGGATTAACCCATGTCATTCAACGGCTGCCTGTCCCAAGTTTGACAGGTGTCATCTAATGACTATGCACATGTTGCAGGAGATGGATCGACCATGATAATTCAAAGGTAGTGCCAGATTAGCATGGTGCCTAATGATGCCAAGCTAATCTGGTACGACCCTTGGATTATCATGGTCGATCCATCTCCCGTTGTACGGCGTTGGTGTTAAATGGGTTAATTAGTTATTAGGGAGCAAGCAACTTTAGTCTATCTCACAGTGACTGTTATACTGGGGTTCTGGCTGATGGAACAAGAGCTGATTTCGATTGAACACTGAACATTGCCCCATCGTATTTTCAGCTGTTGCATCTCCATACTTAACCCAGTTACCGCTGGTACCCTGTTACGATTGTGGTTGTGTTATCCTGTGAGAGCGTACATGTTATTCGTAGGTAACGATATGTTGTTTATTTGAGCTATCACGGTTATGATTTTGTACCTTTTTAGTAAGATTTTCTTTTGTTCGTGAGTAGAGCCGTTTTCGTTCTGTTTAGTCCGGAGCGTTGTAGAAGGGTCGCACTGTCTAGTGGCCTCATAAGTGTCACGTCGGTTAGGTGACATCGCAACATTTTTCGCTACTTTTCCTGTGGGCGTGTAGTGAGCAGCTTTTATTTTGTTTGGAATGTTCTCGTACCTTTTTGAGCTATCATAGATAGGGATACCATACTTTTATGTGTCTTAATTATATGTTAGAATTTAGAGCTGAAGTGAGCAGCCGTGTTTTTGTAGCCTGATATATTGTTTCTGGAAAGTTTATGTTAATGAGTTTCGGCTGCGCGTTTCGTTCTGATTGGTTGAGTTACTTGATTTCCGTAGAAGATTCTAGTTTTTGATAGTGTATATAAGGAGGGCGCTGGGAAAGCCCGTGAGTACATTGTCTTGCTTTGTCAGTTGTAGAGATACGCAGTTTATTGCGAGAGACGCTGTGTATGAGAAACTTTGAGTCGTAGTGTGGACATAGCAAAAGAGACTTTGTATTCAGTAGTTTGTGCATTTGAGAGTGCATTATTGTGTGGATATCGCATTGCTGAATTAAATATTGTTGGAACTGTTACTCCAGTTTTGTCTACATCCTTAAGCCACGGTTGACGGATTGCAGCTGAATGAGGTCTATTTAAAAGAACTCTACGTGCGTGTGTGTCTAGTGTGTTTATCATACTTCGACTACAACTCCACCACGTAACATACCCTGCAGCGGGAGATGGATTGATCATGATAGTTCAAGAGCAGTGCCAGATGAGCTTGGCGCCTTCAGGCGCCAAGCTCATCTGGCACTACCCTTGAATTATCATGATCAGTCCATCTCCTTCAACTGGTACATCGTTGTTAGACAATGCTTAAAAAGTTTGCAAATGTGGCCGTGAGGTTAAGAGGGTTAACCTTTTCAGGAACTAGTCGCATGATCATGATCTCACCATATGCAGCTTTCTTCACGTGTCTTTGATTCTTTTTATTCCATTAAGACGTGAAATGACTTACTCATCCCTGTTGTAATACTGGAAAAGCTTGGTTAGATTGTTGAGTTCCTGGTCACTCTGTGATTGATCCTGAAAACAAAAAGTCATATTCAACAGGACACACGACCATGATATAATACAACTGGAAACATGACCAAGGGTGGATCCAGAGTGGCTCTAGGCACCTCTAGGGACTATTATGGTAAAGATCAATCTTTTCAAATAGTATGCAGTCTAGCTGCCCCAATTTAGTTATCAATATGGTAACCTTGTTGCTGTCCATAGCACTTTCAGTCACAGTGATTCCTGCAGGAATCACCTCATCAAAAAAGAGCTACCGACAGTCAATAGGTTAACAACGAACCCCAAACACTGGATTTTAATCAAATTTGGTAGGTTTATATTAACTGCAGTTTGTGAAGCCATGTTAGGACACATATGCCGACATACATAGAATATACCTGTGCGTGTGTGGTATGTGTGTGTGTGTGTGTGTGTGTGTGCACGCGTATGCATCTATATGCAAGAGTGAGCATGCATGTCGGTGAGCTTCACAATATGTGTGCAAGCATGATTACTTGTGCGAGTGTGTACATGCAGGTGCATGTAGGCCAGGTATAATAATGCAAAAGTGTTTGGCTGTCCGTAGATCTTTTTGTCACAAAGATTCCTGCAGGAATCATCGTGACATAACGCTCTACCGACAGCCGAAGAGTTAGTATACTGTATACAAACTAAGGGAAATAAACAGCACAAATTATATGTCAGTTGTGTGACTTATTTGTTCCCTCAGGCTGCTATGAGGAAGGCATCAAGGGATCTGTTTGTTTGTCCCGCGTCGAGTGATCTCCATTAGCTCGTACACTGTATCTACCAATGCTTGCCTCGTCTGTGGTTTGTGGTTCGCACTGACATACTGACAGATAGGGAATACCCACCCCATCAGAGCTGTGTCGAGAGTTCTGCTTGGCCAGGCGCTTCTTTTTCTTGTGCAATGGTTTGGTTTCAATAATCATCTCCTCCAGTTCATAAGTAGGATCACAATTCAGGTGATCTTTCTGGATAAAGAAACCAACAATAAAGATAATGATTTGTCATCACTGCTTTACATGTCCGCCACAGTGATTCAAAGACGTTTTTAAATCTGCGCCCAAAACACAACTTTCCCAACTCCATTACCCCACTGATTAATCGTTGACTGCTGAGGATTCTGTTGTAGTTTTGCTGTGGTGCCTGGAATGTGTGTGTGTGTGTTTATGTGTATGTGCGTGTAATGCTGTGTACAGTTTTTGTAATTGTATTTTAAAATTTGTAAGGTGCCTAAAGCTGTACCTGAGGTTAGGCGCCATAAAAATTATTATTATTATTATTATTATTTACACTGCGAACAGCCCAGTCAGCTGAAGGACACTGGGTGAACATCAGCTACAAGTGACATGCCCATAGCTGTGTGCAGGACAACTGCAGCCGAAAGGGGTCGAGTAACTGCCAGCAAGCAATTGATCCTCGGGCTGAGCTCGGTCGCAGTGGGCTCACGCACAGCCATGCGTAAGGCAACTGCGGCCGATGTCGACCCGAGGATTTTTTGTGCTCACTGTGTGGGAGATATCTTTTGTGCTTGTTTGTATGCGCAAATATCTAACGACATACACTGGTCAGTGATTTAGGATGTTTCCTTACTGCTGTAAAGTCCAAAATGTACAGACTAGTGCACATACAAGGCAGTTGTTAACCCATATCATACTGAGGCTAAAAGCTTCAAATTTGTACACTGCCATATGCAAGCTACATTTTAGTACTTACGGATAAGGATATGGATCAATGGATTTAGATCAAGGGTGGTGCCAGAATAGCTTGGCTTAAACTATTTTAGTCAAACTTATTTTAAACTATTTTAGTCAAACTTATTTTACACACTGGTGTATTCCGAATGATAAGGGTTAAATTTTTGTCTAAATTCACCCTCAACTGCCAGTACAAGTGTGATATATTTTCCTCTTTTGGGGACAACCAAAAGTTTTTACACTGCAAGGGAAGGAATCAGAAATCTGGAGAGTGAACAGCACATACGGCTAAAGTAGTCTCCCTTAACATCTAAACGGTCAATGAAAGATGATTCTTTCAACCCTCTGGCTTTTGGTTGCGCTTTCTATCGAGATTCCTTTGGGCTGTTGAAAACATGCTACCAAACGCGAAAGGGTTATACAAAAAAAAAACCTATGTGGGCAATGCTTTAACCAGAAATTACCTGACAAGACCAATTCAGGTTAAACAAGATGAGGATTTCATCCCAGAGTCTACCATATTGACTGGATATCACATGTTTTTCTTTTATCATGAAAATTGTTAGGAAAATTCAGAGTTTTCATATTTTCAAGCTTATCCTTCTGATCCATTTTCCTCCTCTCTAACCCAACCTCTGATCAACACACACTGGCGCACACAAATAAAGACCGGCACAGCGCTTCCTGTCATTAGTATGTTCTGTGGGCTGGTGTAGCGACAGGAATTCTGAAGAAGAATAGCACGAACAGCAAAATGACGTCACTATAAGCTTCACATTATGGCATCGCTGGTCCTACAATGCCGTGTACACAGAGAGGAATTTGATGGTTCACGCCACACATTATAAAAACATGCAAGGGTGTCTTCCACACAGCCTCTTCCAGGGCTGACTGTTTTCTTCCACACAGCCTTTTCCAGGGTTGACTGTTTGATGGGAGTATAACATGGCTTCGAAACTTGCAAAACTTACTATATTATTCAAAAAGTTGAAGAGGTACAACACTGGATTATGAACTCATTCAATATCTCCCTTTAATCTGGCTGTAGCGACGGGCGAGGGGCGAAACGGCAGGTGAAAGATGTCACTGGAAGCCGCAGTCTCAAACCTGCATGCAGGCGGTTCAGGATATTGGTCGCCTGATGTTGACCTGGGGATGACAACATCACTTGGCACACCCTGAACGACCAAGCAGCCTTCTCTAGGGACAGCACTGCTTGCTCCACACGGAGAAGGGCCTAGAAAAGGTGGCCTAACCAAAGCTCGTCCCCTCACAATCCCAGTTGGCTAACTGCAGTCAACGGGCATCTTCTCCTGCGGTCAAAAAACAAGAAAGAATAATAGATCCACTCTCATGACGACCATGACTGGACTCAACGTAGCATGCTGGAACATCCGAACCATGCTCGACAAAGCAGACAGCGGACGCCCTGAACGTCGCTCCGCCCTCATTGCCCATGAATTTCGGAGGTTAAACATCGACATCGCCGCGCTCAGTGAAGTACGCCTTCTGGACAAAGGCAGCCTCCAAGAACCTGGCGCTGGGTCAGGCAGGCCTGAATCAGAAAGACGGCTCTCAGGCGTGGGTTTCATGGTCAAGACCTCCATTGCGACTAAGCTGGAAAACCTACCAACGGGTCACTCAGACCGCAACATGTCCATGTGCCTCCCACTGAGACACCAGCAACACGTCACCCTTCTCAGTGTGTACTCCCCAACCCTCCTGGCAGAGCCTGCTGAAAAGGACAAGTTTTACACTGACCTGCGCAGCCTCATACAGAGCACCCCTGCAGACGACAAAGTCATCATCCTTGGTGACTTCAACGCCAGAGTGGGCCAGGACTCTGAAGCCTGGAAAGGCGTTCTTGGCAAGCATGGCGTCGGGAACTGCAATGACAATGGCCGCCTACTGTTGGAGTTCTGTGCAGAGCAGCAACTGGTCATCACCAACACTACTTTTCAGCAAAAGGACAGTCGAAAGACCACCTGGATGCATCCTCGCTCCAAACACTGACACCTTATCGACTATGTCCTAGTGCGTCAGAGGGACCGCAGTGATGTCCTCCTCACCAGAGTGATGCCCAGCGCAGAGTGCCACACTGACCACCGCCTTGTCCGCTGCAAACTCAGGCTCCATGTCAAGCCAAAACCCAAGAAATGGGGGCCCCCCCCAAGAAAAAGCTTGATGTTGCCAGCCTTCAGCGTGACGACGTGAAAGCTGCCTTTCAGACAGATTTACAGCGCAGGCTCAAAGACATAGCAGACCCAGCAGAGACTCCTCCCCTGAAACACTCTGGGAACAACTGAAAACTGCTATTGCAAAATCCTCTGCAGAAGTCTTGGGTTTCGCTAGAAAGAAGAACAAAGACTGGTTTGACGAAAACGATGTTGAGATCCAGGAACACCTAGCAAAAAAAAGAGCCACCCATCAGGCCCATCCTGCCCTGTGAAGAAGTCTGCCTTCCGCCTCGTCTGCAGCAGTCTCCAGCGCAAGCTCAGAGATCTCCAGAATGAGTGGTAGACCAGACTTGCACAGAGGACCCAGCTTTGCGCTGACAATGGTGACTACAGGGGCTTCTACGAAGCACTGAAAGCAGTGTATGGCCCCAGGTACCTGGTACAAAGTCCCCTGCGAAGCGCGAATGGCCAGGAACTCCTCACAGATAATACCTCCATCTTGAACCGCTGGTCGGAGTACTTTCAGAGCCTCTTCAGTGCTGAGCGCACTGTTCAAGAAGCAGTCGTCCTATAAATCCCACAACTCCCAGTAAAGGTTGAATTGGACGAACCGCCCACCGCTGAAGAGACCCTCACAGCCATCCACCAGCTCAAGAGTGGCAAAGCAGCAGGCATTGATGGAATACCGCCAGAGATCTGGAAACATGGAGGCACAGCACTGCACAACAAGCTCCATGACCTCTTTCTCTGCTGCTGGGAGGAAGGAACACTACCAAAAGATCTCCGTGATGCTGTCGTTATCACCCTGTACAAGAACAAAGGTGAGAAGTCTGACTATTCCAATTATCGTGGAATCACCCTGCTGTCCATTGCTAGGAAAATTCTTGCAAGGCTGCTCCTGAATCGGCTGGTACCTGCCATCGCTGAAGACCACCTCCCAGAGGGCCAGTGCGGCTTCAGAGCAAACAGGAGCACCACCGATATGGTCTTTGTGCTGAGACAGCTTCAGGAGAAGTGCCACGAGCAGAACAAGGGGCTGTACGTAACGTTTGTCGACCTAACAAAAGCGTTCGACACTGTGAGCAGGCAAGGCATGTGGCAGATCCTGGAGCGACTTGGCTGTCCCCCAAAGTTCCTCAGCATGATTGTCCAGCTACACGAGGACCAGCAAGGCCAGGTCAGACTCAACAATGACCTCTCAGAACCATTCCCTATTCTCAACGGCGTAAAGCAGGGCTGCGTGCTTGCACTGACCCTCTTCACCATCTTTTTTAGCATGATGTTGAAGCAGGCCACAGTGGACCTCGATGACGACGATGCAGTGTACATCAGGTATCGTCTCGATGGCAGCCTGTTCAACCTCAGACGACCGCAGGCCCACACGAAAACCCTAGACCAACTGATTCGTGAGCTGCTTTTTGCTGATGACGCTGCCCTCGTTGCACACACTGAGAGAGCCCTGCAGCGCATCACGTCCTGCTTCGCAGACGCTGCCCAGCTCTTTGGACTCGGGGTCAGTCTGAAAAAGACAGAGGTCCTCCTCCATCAGCCGGCACCCAAGACAGTGTATCGCCCTCCTCACATCACCATTGGCGAGTCTGAACTAAAGTCAGTGCACCAGTTTACTTACCTTGGCTGCATTATCACGTCGGACGCCAAGCTGGACAAGGAGCTTGACAGCAGGCTGGCAAAAGCGAACAGCGCTTTCGGGCGACTTTTCAAGCGGGTGTGGCACAATCAACAGCTGAAAACAGGCACCAAGATCTGCGTGTACAGAGCTGTGGTCCTCACTACCCTGCTGTATGGTTCCGAGTCCTGGGCCCTCTACCGCAGCCAACTACGACTCCTCGAACGCTTCCACCAGCGCTGCCTGCGCACCATCCTGGGCATTCACTGGAGTGACTATGTCACCAACGTCGAGGTCCTTGAACAGGCTGAAACTGTGAGCATCGAGGCTTTGCTGCTGCGGACACAGCTCCGCTGGGCGGGGCATGTCTCCAGGATGGAGGATCATCGCCTACCAAAGATCACTCTGTTCGGCGAGCTTGCTACTGGACACCGTGACAGAGGGGCACCAAAGAAGAGATACAAAGACTGTCTCAAGAAGTCACTTAGTGCCTGCCAAATCGACCACCACCAGTGGTCTTCGCTTGCTGTGGACCGTGACACCTGGTGCTCCACCATTTACAAGGCAGCTGTCTCCTTTGAGGACTCTCGCAGGCTAGCCTTAAGGACTAGCGGCTCAGGAGAAAAAACAGAGATGCCGCAACTCAGAACCCTGGCCATACCTCCCCCTGCAGCCACTGCGGTCGAACCTGCCTGTCCCGGATTGGCCTCCGCAGCCACGAACAAGCCTGCAGACGTCGTGGGCAACTCCTATAAAATCTTCGTTCGCGAAGTCAAGCCAAGAGATGCAAAGTGAATTTCAAAAAGAACAAAAATTACAGACTCAAATGCGGATCAACTGGTTTTTATGAAACAGCCATTTTCTTGTCAAAGTTTGGTCTAATAATAAAAAAAAAAATTCTAAAAGGCATCGGGAGAATTCAGGTATGGAAAATATCCTGAAGTTTTAGACTTGTCTGTCCATAAATGCGGGCTCTAGTCGCTGTTACACACACACACACACACACACACACACACACACAGACACATATAGCGTTTGTAGCCAAATGTAGTTCTCTAGAAAGGTTTGCATAGCTAGACGTGATGTCAATTTTATCTTGTTACTTCTTTGCCAGAATTCGAGGTCCGCCCGCCCAGCACATTGAGTGCATTCTACTGAACGTGCTCCGACCAGCCACATTTCAAAGTCTACCGTATTTTCAATACGGTAGACAAAAAGACACATACGCAGAAACACAGCCTAAGATAGGATAGTGACAACATCTGAATATGATCAACAATACACTGTATTTATATGCTGGAGAAGATAGATTGGCTGATCTGTCAATCTAGCCTCTGCAGCAAAACTACAGTGCACGGTGCGCGGTTCAAGCATATCAACCATCTCATGATGAGGCATAGCCTGATAATGACATTGATGATGATGATGATATGATGACAATGCAGTAGGATCAGAAAACTAAGTCTTAAGACCCTTGTGCATGCAGCCACTGGTACTATACGTGAAATCCAGTACAGCTGGCTGCATGCACACAGGGGTTTAATTTCACATAGCAGGAAAATAAGTTCTAAGTGAGTTGAGTACTGACGGAGGGTACAAATGATGGTCTCATCTGTCGGTTGAGCAAGGCGTCAAAGTTGATGTCTGCCATGTAGGTGTGCTGCTTCAGCTGGTCAAGGGAAGACAACCTTTTGTCCGATTCAAACTCCAGAAGCTATAAAAGGGAACACAGGTCGCAAGTTAGGCCAAGAATAAGTAGGTACATGGGACTGCATGATTCATATTCCTGACAAAAATTACAGTAAAATACAGGGCTCAGTTGCATGAGTGGGCTTAGTACTACGTTAACAACTAAGCAAGGTGCTCTGCTATGTAGTTGGCACATGACTAAGCTCACTCATGCTACTGGCCACTGGCGCATGTCCTTGGTTTAACTAACATCATATCCGACACATAAATATATGTACCCACTCCATAGAGTTTATCCTTCTCTGACACATGTATTGATATATTGTATAACAAGCAAATTAATATTCATGAGCTTGCTTGATATACTTTCCTTCCCAAAATCCCTTGCGTACCAAGAAGACTCGATCTTGATGATACTTGCATTTTCATAATAGAAACGCGATATGCTCATCCCACAACAGTAACAAGTTCCTTATGTGTAGCAGTAATGAAATACTTCTTAGTGTGTAGCAGTGATGAAATACTTCTTAGTGTGTAGCAGTGATGAAATACTTCTTAGTGTGTAGCAGTGATGAAATACTTCTTAGTGTGTAGCAGTGATGAAATACTTCTTAGTGTGTAGCAGTGATGAAATACTTCTTAGCGTGTAGCAGTAATGAAATACTTCTTAGTGTGTAGCAGTGATGAAATACTTCTTAGTGTGTAGCAGTGATGAAATACTATTTAGTGTGTAGCAGTGATGAAATACTTCTTAGTGTGTAGCAGTGATGAAATACTTCTTAGTGTGTATGAACGGTTCAAAATTCATATCCTATACACACACACAAATGGAGAAAAGACGCCAGGAAACATGCGAGTCGCTGGACTGACAAGTCAATGAAATTGACGCGGAGATGTCAGCTGGCGATATCGACAACCTGAGATAAGAACTAAATAAACAAACCTGCTGGCATTTTCCGCAATTATGCGTGATCTAGTTACATGTAAAATTTACTCAGTAACATGCACGGTTATACAATGCACTAATGTCTTCATATTCAGACGAAATCTACTACGTGCCGAGTCGACAGCGATATTCAGTCGTCTGACATTCATGTGTTTTGTCTGAACACCGCAATCAGCCGCTAAATGAATGACGCCAGTCATAGTTCTGTTTTTGACTGGGTACATAAATTATACTGAGCAACATTTTGCTTGATATAGGCCGGTAACCGACAGATGTGGTTACTTTACACGAATCAAATGTCCTCGTCTTACGACTCAGACATTTTGATTTGGGTCTCATAATCACATCTGCGTGTTATCAGCATTATATAAACAAAATGCTGCTCAATATAATATAATATCAAATGTGAGGTTGTACAGTTACACCAACTATATGTTATAAAAGAAAACATTGAGGGGCCTATCCACATTATAATGCCACAACCCAGATGTGTAATACTGAGGGTGTCCCCATCACAGCTGCTTCACCCCATCACAAACTATTTCATATTTTCTAGAGTATTCATGAGGTAGAGGTCACCAAAGTCTCCCTTTAAGTTTGTGGATCAGAGATTGAAAACAGGTTAATCTGAAGACAGCGGACATTATTCTGAGTTTCTTTTCACAGCATGCCATGAATCCAAAAGAGATGTTAAATTCTGGCTTAAAAGAAGAAAACTGCAAAAAATGATGTCGCAAGAATGTTGTAGGTCACAGTAACCAAATCAAACCTCGTCCTTTGCTCGCTCATAGTCATTAGCAGGAGATGCACACACTTCGCACCAAGCCAGCTTGGCACATTTACTGACCAAAAATGTAGTGCTATAACTTGGTGTGCTTTTCTGTTTTATTTTTGATCTTATAACTATAACTGTAGGGTGCACAAATCTGGCTTAAAAGAAAAAAACTGCAAAAAATGATGTCGCAAGAATGTTGTAGGTCACAGTAACCAAATCAAGCCAGTCCTTTGCTCGCTCATAGTCATTAGCAGGAGATGCACACACTTCGCACCAAGCCAGCTTGGCACATTTACTGACCAAAAAAGTGGTGCTATAACTTGATGTGTGCATTTCTGTTTTATTTTTGATCTTATAACTATAACTGTAGGGTGCACAATAACAGGCCACCTAGCACACATTCAACGCTGGCATACGTATCAAGTCCAGGAATACCATTTGCACGACGCTCTGCATGCCCTCGCTGATGTGATGAATGTTGGTCACCAGTTCCCGCGAGCCCATGAGTAACAGCCATGTATCTTGTACGGACGTGTGCGAGTGGATAGGAAAGGGTCTCTGCAACGGAACCATGCCAGAATGAGAGACTGTCCTGTTCATCCCAGAGAGCAAAATGTCATCAGGCTGCACGTGGCCCAACTATGGCAGACACTGGCCAAGAGACCCACATCACCGTCATGCGCACACAGACTGGGTTAGAGAAATGTGGAAACACAATGTGTGTCAGTGCACATAATTTATTGCTTTTGTCACTGTCAAACAAGACTTGTGTTGTTTAACACTGACTAGTGGTAATAAATACTGTGCCGGCATTGATACACATTGTGAAAACGCAAATGCGTTTTCACAATGTGTATCGATGCACAGTATTTATTTTGGCAGCCTCTGGTAAGTATTGGTGGCTGCACTCACAAGGGGTTCTGAGTGATATATGTTTTGGTGAAAAAATAAATTGCAGTGAAATCTCTTTACCCGTTTTTTAAGGAGTTCATACATGGTGACACCCAGAGACCACCAGTCCACGGGATAACTGTATCCTCGCCGCTCATTCAACGCTGTCCCAAACACTTCAGGAGCTGCACATAGCAACAGGTCAGTTTGCAGATTAAACACGGAGCCAGGAGATTGAAATTCCTCAATTTGCGATTAGTTGTACTGTGAGGAAGGCATGGCAGCTTAGGTTACAGACAGACCATGACAATTGCTGGGCCTGCAGGCGCTAAGCTAGTCTTAACTCTTTGCTTATCGAGTATCTTTTCTGTATAATGTACTCTGTCTCTTAGTCATTTTGTTAATGGGAAATACGGCCGTCAGGCTGAATGAGTTAAGACTTCATTCTGGATCTGGTGCGCATGTCATCTGAGGGCTGGGAGAGACACATTGAGCGCTAAAAATAGCCAAGTAAATGCACTGCAAGTGAACCTTGGCTGGGCGGATCTCACCACCAATAGTGTTCTACGGGAATTAATCTCTGAAGTCATCCACAGGCAAAGCGTTAATTTCCCTGCAGACCTTCCCTACAGACAGGGTCTGTCAAACTGTAAATCATGAGACCTTAACTGCATCATACCTCCCACTCAAGGATTGGCCAGAACTAATGCTGCAGTTGTGTTGTGAATATACATCACAGGTGCTCCCTGGTCATTAGGCATTAATTTACATAGTGAAGGAAAAATAATGCCATACACAGAATTACTTGAACAAAAATCTAAGCCCATAGTAAACACATTTAGTCTGAATAACTCTACCAATGATTAATGAGTGAACACAAAAAGCTTCGCTTTGACTTCTGGGGTCACCATGCAAGGTTCATTTCCCCATCTGCATCATTGTATGATTACTAAGCAAATTAAAATATGCCCAATTTACTGTCTTTGTCCTGACAGTGATGTAGTGTGGACTCCATGACTGGGACCTTCAGTCTCCATCCCTTTTCCCTGTACTGTTCTTGAAGACAGACTGTGTGACCTCCAGTTAGTAAATCCTCCCATCTAATCTGGGTTAATAAAGCCCCTGATAGAGAGGGAAAAGGAAGCAACTAATCTGTTAATTCAGTTTGGCAGAAAAAGAACATACCAGCTTCTGTCACGAAATACTGGAATTCTTAAAGCCCCCTCCACCTGAAGGAACACTCAGATGATGGAAGTGGCATGAAGCAATACTTTCTGTCTGCAAGAGACATCAATCTTCATGAGTCACTGTGGATTGCAGGGGCTAATGAAGATCTATGTCTCTAGTTGCTGACGGAAGGAAGTCAGTTGTCGAAGTTGTTTCCTTGACCGACGGACAATCTTGGCAAGGCAAAAACTTCATCACCCTTGTTAACTCTATTGCATCTAGAACCAAACGACTCGTGTATGCTGTACGCTTTACGTACAAGTTGCGAGACATGGATCGACCTCGACAACTCAGTGAAGGGAGTGACTTGTTAACTTTAGCGCCTCAGCCGCATGGATCGACAATGATACCTCTGAGCTGTCAATATTAGTACCGGCCTGGATGACTGAGCAACTAGATCTGCCCGGATTCATACGCTGCAGGAAGCTAAGCTGTTGCCTAGGCAAAGGAAAGCACAAAGCGAATCAGACGATAGCATTGGTAAGGCGAGTTACCATGGTCCATACATCGATAGGCAGTCAGTTTTTGTTTGGGTCATCATCAACCAGGCACAAAAGGCCTCCTGACGCTAGACTGGCCTTCCTTAGAGATAGATAATAGGAGATTATTTGGGCAATTTCTATAGACCCCAAATTTCCACGATTTTTGCCCACAAACTTCCACACCTTCACGCCGTCCATTTTTTTCAGAAATGTTCGTATTAAAACAGCGCTCCAGGTTCGCCCGCCGCCCCGCTGTTATTGAGTACCCGCTAACACGGCTAACTGAACACACGTGCGCAGTGCTGAAGACAAGTCGCTGTTGACAACCGCCAGCATTAACACAATGACTGAGTTAATCCTCTTAATTATAACTTTTTGACCCCTCATTATCTATGTTTCCCACACAGAGTAAATACCGTCGGAATTTACCCTCTAAATCATTGTTTGAACAGTCACCATTTTATGTACCTTCAACCCCACCCGGGTCTGCCCTGGGGGACTTGGGTGGGGTTAGGTATTTTTTAGTTCCCAGGGTCACCCTGGTCAGCCCCACAGGGTGGGTTTTTCTCTCTATTCTGGGGCATGTGTTTCTGTCTACCCTTTGTCCATTCACCTGTATTTGCCTTTTTAAAACTCTCCCTACTGTCTGCACTGCCTGTAGCTCTTGATATTGGATGTGTGTTGCTAAATGGTCTTAGCTTTATTTAGGCCCCATGTGTTTGGTTTATTTAACGTATTTGACCGGCTGGCGACATACATTCAATATTCTGTTTATTTTTTATTTTTTCACAAGCAGTGCAGGCATGTCCTGAGAAAGCCTTGTTGCTGTCGGGACGTTAAGCAATGTACAATCAATTTATGTACCTTCCCCGCATAGTAGTTACCAACAGGGGTTAATTAAATTGTGTGTATCAACATACTGCATAAAACTTAACCTGAATACAAACACGCACACACTGCCCGCCGCCTTAATTTATACCTGGAATGTGTTTACGCAACAGCCAGTGCCAAGCCTTTGTGACAGTCTACCGTTCAATACTCTATTATTAGCAGCTGTGTAAGCCCTGACTAGACATGTTCAAACTGGTTTATTTTAAACCTGCCGTAACCCCCCCACCCACCCCCCACACCACCCCACCCCACACACACCCTACCACCACCCCCCCCCACACCACCCCACCCCACTACAAAAATATTGAATTTAGGTTACTGTGCCAAATTTTGGTCATTGTGTCAAAACGAGAAAAGTAGATCATATTTTGGTCACTGTGTCATTAGGCCATTTCAGAAAATGTATGTCATTTCAAATAAAGAGGTCACACTCTGGTTTGAACAACAGCAAGTTTTCTCAAAATAATTTTCTGTTCAAACTACATGAGCAAATGAAAAAATACCCCCCCGAAATAGGCTCGTCCGTCAGGCTATTCAATTGGACGGGTCCAGAAAAAAAGGGGTGATTTAAAAATACCCCTTTTCAGTCTACACAGGTATGTATAGATTTAATATACACCTTTTTTTTTTGTCAGGGTGATATGTAAGTGTTAAGCCAAGGTCTTTCATTAATCAGATCAAACCGGTTTTTCCAGCTGTGTCTGAGGTGACTGTTTGCTAATTTTACTGATCAGTTTGTGCCGAAACGTTCTGAAGAAAACACAGCTCTTTATTGGTGCACTGTCTACACAACATGACGCAAAATTCTGGAACAAACGTTATTAAGCAAGCTGGAATTCTTTGCAAGCTGTGAGAGACAGTGGTGGTACCGTATGAAAAAGCACGTTGGCAGTAAGCACAGTTATTTTTGTCAGTTGTTTAGTTTGGCTAGACATGTATCACGCCGCGGAAAATAAGAATATCAATCTTGCTTTGCTGTTACGTAAAGGCTGTATAAACGGAAGACTTCTGTTTACACCAGCGGTAACTGTCACCCTTACCGCGGCTGCTAAGCTAGATTGTACGTAGTAACCACCGCTGACGGTAAACATCGCGGCGAAGACTGCAGGCAGTGCCATTTGTGTACAGCGAGGAGACCAATACGTCACTACCCGCAATGCGGAAGTTGTCAGTCTACTCATATAAATTTGTGTACACACACACACACAGTCGCTGTGTATCGCGTGTCATACAACTGGTGAAGTGTTCTGCAGGCCGGTATATACAATATTCATGCATTCTGAATAAAGATTTTGTGTCTGTCTGTGTGTGTGAGTGCATGCGTCTGTGTGTGCATGCGTGTGTAGGTATGTGTGTGCGCATACGTGTATGCGTCTGTGTGTGTAGGTATGTGTGTAGGTATGTATGTGTGTATGTGTATGTGAGTGCATGTGTGTGTGTATGCGTGCATGTGTATGCGTCTATGTTTACACAGATGTGTGTATGCGCGTGTGTCTGTATGTGTTTATGAGCAAATGTGCGTATATATAGATTTGTGTTAGAGATATAAGAAATGACATTACAATACCATTTATACATTTTTTTTTTCAGAGTCAATACCCAGAAACACAGTTGTTGTTTTTTTTAAATAATAACCACACACACACACACACACACACAAAACCAACCACATGTTATATGCACTTGATAACAATTTTTTAAAGTTACCTACAGATACTTGATAACAAATTTCCAAAGTTACTTATAACTGACAAATAACTTTACAGGCAACTTTTTAAGTTTTCTATAAATTAGTTAACACAAGAAGTTATAAGTGTCTTAAAATAAGAACTTATAAGAACTTAAACATAAACAACTTGTAAATTCTTGACTCAAGTCACAACTTACTCGGACAGATTTGACAAGATAAAAGGACAATAAAAAACCTTTTTTTTAGTAATAGTCTGGTGGTGGTGGAGCTGATGGGGTTAAATAGTTAGGTGCAAGCGACATGACATCTCTTTGTGAAGTGTAATGAAAAAATAATAAACGATTACCAAATCTGATTTTTATTTGTTTAAAAGATTGTGTAGCTTTTCTGTGGTTTCCTGAACACCAATCTGTTTTCCCATCTCTAAAACACTAGCCTTTAGTTCTTCAACATTCATGGGAGATTGACTACGCATCTTATTCTGTATTTTAGATTTTTTTTTTTTGTAATTGTTCAAATCATCCTGCACTCTCTTAAATTCTTCGTCATCAATAAAATTATCATTTAATGCCTTACTGATAAGTTTCATACTGCTCAGCTTTGCACCAGCCAGCGTACTCAATGCTTCATGTTTCTGTAATTTCGTATGAAATCTTTTGTTAAGGGCTTCCAAACCAAAGCATGCCAGGCATGTAGCAACGCTAACACCCTCAATTGCAATTCCAATTAAACTTCCAATTCCCGTGGCAAACAGAACAATACCCCCTACAGAACATCCAGCTGAAACTGCACCAACAGCCATTGAAGTGTTTTGTACAGAATTAAATACTGACTTATATCTCCTTTTACATCTGGAGTACCTCGCCTCTTCGCTTTCCAAATATTTAATTGCTTCTGTAATATTTATTAATCGGAATGAGTCTGCCTGTAATGTTTTATCGGGTGCAATTGGCACATGTGGATCAGTTGTTTTAGTCGTCACAATTGATTCAGTTGGCTCAAGCGTTGGTAGTATTGGATAGAATTTTACCATTTTTTTTATTGACAAATATTTTTTATTTAATCAGCAATTACATTTTGCAACTCGTTAAAAGTATACAATTTGCTGGTGTAATAAAACGAAACAAGATCAATGTGTTCTAGTTTTATAAAATTTAGAAAAACAAGTTATTTTGTCGACTAATATCTTGACAACTGCAACACTGCTCGAAACTTCAAAAACATCTCAATTTTTTCTAATAGCAATAAAAACTTTTGTTGATTCTGTCACTGTTTCATCCCACGTAAGCTTTATTCCCTGTGCTATATCTGCCTCTTTCGCAGAAGATAAGATCTCATGATAATTTCAAATACTATTGTCGCTTCTCTTGCGATGGCAAAGTTTGATGGTACAAACATGACCTTTGCATCTGATCGGCCCTTCCTATGCGTAAGAAGATACCTCCGTTTTTCATAAACAAGCACTTGTAGTTTTTCTCTGCTATTGTTTTCTGAAGTATAACTTGGAACAAGGCTTACAATCAATGGCCCAGAGTTAACAACTTTCCTAAACACTAAGGCTCCTTCATCATCAGTGTATACAAAAGGACTAATAAATTCCAACTTTATGTCCCAGTCAATTGTGGGTGGCAGTGCAGGCGCAAGCGGCACAGGTGAAACTACCCATTTATTTCCAACATGTATTAAGTTGTAGGGCACATTATTTACAGGCGGAGTAGAAACAGTGACATCACGCAGCTGTCCAAGTTTAGGAATTGGTCTCTCTGTGCCTTCCTTCATGTCATCTATTACTTTTCTCTTGTACATACCAAAAGAATTAAGTTCGAATCCATACACCTCGCCCACCTCCCCCTCTTTATCAAAATCCTGTACGTCAGCCAAATCTTTCAACTCTGTTACAGGACATGCAACTGGTATGATTCTCGACTTTGGACCAGCACTCATTTTATAAACAAAAATAAAATTATTTAAAATTCCAACACAACACTTAAATCATGCATCACAACTGGTTTGTCATCTTGATTAGTTACAGATATACACAGTGACTCAAAGAAACTAGAACCTAATTTTTTAAACTGCAAATTAGGAAATCTAACAGCACACTTTCACAATAGGGAGCAGTTCCAGTTGGTAAGCATATCAACAAAGTTGAAGGCTTTCCATTGTGCACATTTTCAGGCGTGTTCAGTTCTTTCAAATAAACATTTAGTACTGTATGTACTGCCAAATGAACAGGATATCTTCCAATTATTTTATCTTTTTTGGGCTTTATTTTTAATCCTCTTTCTAATATCCAATCTTCATCACCAGAAACAGCTAAAATACCAAGATCAAATTTTGATAAAAAACCTAGTAGTATTAAAAGTTTGTCTGTTAATATAAGCTGACTATTTTTTTGGAAATTCTAATGTAACAAGCAAGTTAGCCGGATTTAAATTTGCTTTAATTTTTTACATATCTTGTAAAAATTCAGCTATAGTACAAAAGTCGTAATACCCAGGCTGTGATTAGCGCCAAAACTTGCAGTACCTATAGTTCCCTGTACAGAATATTCACCATCATCTGTTACATTAAACCACTTTACACTGTAAAACATTTCATGGATAGCTACAGCCTTGCTACCATTACGATTATCAATCCCATTAGTTAACCACACTGATTTGCTTGTGTCAAGATTTGTTAAGGTAATAAACATTTTTATTATCTCATAAAAAAGAAGGATGGAATTTAAATCACCAACAAGTGTCAATACAAACGCATTTCAATTTAATGTGGATGCCAAATACAATGTCGCACCAACTTATGAACAGAAAATAATTCAACTAAATCAGCTTGACATAGCTGTGTCAGAACAAGATTTATTTCAAGTCAAAGTACCCAACCCCTTTGACCATTACCTAAACCCTCCAATAACAAACGATGTAACTGCAAGAAAGTGGTCCTCAAGTCCACTACAGATGTTTCAAAACCAGCTTAACTTTGCCATACTATGTTCAACTACAGGCTGTGGTGTTTCACTTACAGATCATCTGAATCACTCAAACAAACTGATTAGGTCTGTGTATCGTTTCCACATGTATTACCAGCTTAGATGTATTCTGTCAGAACTTCATACACCACTACCAACTGAATCCAGTTTCAACAGGTTTAACAACCCCATGGATATTAAAGCGTTTGAACGGATCTGTAATGAATTTAACATCAGTCCTGGCCCCCGTGCCGGGTATGACTTTACTAAAAAAACTTGATGATCACTGTCACAATTTATTTTAATCATTATGCTGTATTTTCTTTCGTGGAGAACTTTCGTTCTTTGTTGTGTGTTGCGGTTATGGCATGTACTTTTTAGTGACGTCAAGAACATATGACGTAAGATGTGTGTTTGGAACATGTGACGTACGATGTTGGTTTGAAGAGTTACGTCACTGTGAATCGTTTGGAAGACAGTCAGGAGAGATTTTGCTCTCGAGTAAAAGTTGTTTTTTTGTGAGGTGTAGTGGGCAGAAAAATGCCGTGTTATGGTCTATGGTAGAATAGACGATTGAGAGCAGAATGCTCAGTACAGTGGTACGTAAAATTTTGTAGTTTAAGAACTACGACTAGTAACCAGATCGATTGATTAGAGTAACGAGTACCGGACCTTGTCCAACGGCCAAGATGGGCAGACAGGCCTGAAACAGTCGAAGGTTTACTTCACGCATCTTTGGGTATGTATTTGTTTATTATATAGCTGATTCGCGTTTGTTAAGTAGTAGATTCGGAAAATGTATTAGTTGTTCGGCTCTAGATCTGAGATTGTATGATATTCGGCGCGCATCGGCGAGTTTGCGGTGTCATCTGGCGATCGGCACGCGGGGATGAATGGAATGATCGAAACGTTTTGTAGAGCCTGTTGATTTTGAAATGAATAATTCGTATCGTGGTGAGAGGTTATGTGTTGTGCGGAAATATGTCGTATTCGTGTGTGTGCATGATATTTTGGATTGACTATTATTCAATATTTATTCAATGTCGGAAACGATCGGGAATCGGCGACAACGTCCGGAAGCCGTTAACGGTCATCATCGTTACAGTGTCGTCATTCCGGCGGAAGTAACTTTTTAGCAATGGCGGATTTCTTATGGAGAGATACGTTTTGTATGTGTTATAGATGCTTCCCTCCCCTATCACCAGCTGAGAAGTTGGATTTGTGTATGCTTCATGTGGGAATGTAATTAATCAACGTGGTGTACGAGATAACAAGTTGATCCTGACGGTGTGCGTGTGGAGCTTCGACATGTCATCGCGAGAGACAGTGCGCCGGATTATTCGACCAGTGGTGTGGCTGAATCAACGAGCGACGACGCTACATTCATCTTTATCCCAACAAGCAGCGACGCTACATTCACCTTTATCCACGGTCGGAGTAATCAAACTGTTTGATCGTTCGAGGATCTAAGCATTAATTAGTGTCAGTTATTATCGACAGACATTGCGGAGATGTGACATCGTAGTGGAACAATAAGTGTAGGATGTGTGGTTAGTGCTGTGAACATTGTGCGAATGGTTGAGGGTGTGCGTATTTTACAGATGCATGTATGAATTGAGTGAATATTGCGTAGGTTTGTATACGTCTTGTCTATTGTTTGTCGTGCGAATGAGAAGATCAAATCATTAAAATCGAACAAATATCCAAATATTCCGAGTGGTATATATTCTTCCTCCCTGGTGTGACAATAATTTGGGGTCTCGGCCGTAGATTTGAACCACGGTTATTTCCAGATTCGGGATCACAATTTAGTGATAACGATTGGGAATTAATCTTGGCGATTCGAGCCACGGATATTTGTATCTATTTACACTGGCACGTAAGCTTTGGCTTGACCAATAGTATAACGATAGCGTTATCGGTTCAGGTTACTTACTGTGTAATTTTTTAGAGTAGTCTAAATTTACGCACCAGTGTAATTTTCTGTCATTACCAAAGGACACTCGGAATTGCTGGATAACCTGTGGGCGGTTGGAGGGCGTTGTTACATCGGGCGGCATTCAAGCTCCGAAGCTTCGCCATCATTATATTCATCCCTTCCGTTTATTCAGGTACCGAGTTGTGTTCGATTGTCAGCGTTAGTGGAGACTAACCGATTGCGCGGAGTGTCATACAAGTACAGAGTACAGATAATGATATTACTTTCCTTGATAATCTGTAGAGGTATACTGAACTTCCGCAGCATATTAGATTTTCTTATTTCGCATTTGTTTTGTCCTTTCGTAAAAAGAGTTAGTGGAGACTAACCGATTGCGCGGATTGTCATACAAGTACAGAGTGCAGGTTGTGATAATACTTCCCTTGATAATCTGTAGAGCTGTAACTTCCGCAGCGTAATCGATTTTTTTTTAAATTTCGCATTTGTTTTATCCTTTTGTAAAATGGGTTACGCCAAAACTTGTTGACAGATCAACAAAAGTTCACGTTGATAAATGGTTATCGATAGCTTATAAACAAGCAATAGTTGAAGTCATTTTGTTGTTGCACGGATTTTGGGCAGTACAAACAAACTTAGCCGTCATGCCCGATATAAGAAGTAGTAGAACAAGATCTGAGAATCCTAGCAGATCAGAAATGGAACAAGAACCAGATATGAAAACCAGGATGCAGGCTTGGAAAGAAGAAGGGGAATTATTGAGTTTAGCGGGGAACGACTTAACTGCTTATGTTCTGGATGAGAAAAAACGTTGGTCAGAGCGGCGAGAACGAGAAGCGGAGTTAGCGCGACAAGAAGCTGAACGAGAAGCGGAGTTAGCGCGACAAGAACTAGAAGCGGAGTTAGCGCGGCAAGAACGAGAAGCGGAACGACGAGAACGAGAAGCTGAGCGTCAGACTCGATTGAGAGAATTAGAAATTCAGGCAGAAGGTCGGCGTATAGAAGGAGAACAGAACAGAAACAACAACGCGCAAGATCGACGCAGGATTAAAATCAAGTTACCATTTTTTGAAGATGGAGATGATTTAGAAGTCTTTCTATGGAAATTTGAAAAGGTCATGAGAGCAGAGCGTATTCCAGATGACGAATGGGGATTACACATGATCGCATTGCTAAAGGGAAAAGCAGCAGAAGCTATCACGCACATGCAGCATGTTGATTTAGAATTTGGTTAGTTATTTGGGTTTAACGCCGAGCAGGCGACTAAGGCCATCTCACGGCGGGATGGGTAAAAATCTGGTCAGCCAGACTAAAAGCAAGGTCTTAAGACAAGATGTAAATATAGATTAAAAATCTCAGGCTAAAATGTCGCACATGTCTTTAAAAGAAACGTCTACAGACTCTCAAAAAGGGCAAATAAAAAATTCACATAGTCAATGAATGCTCAGATCTTGTTAAAAATATTGCATTCTCTCAAAAAATTGAAGATTTTGTCCGGAGGAACATCCCGGAACAAAACCTTCAAGGAGTCTGCTGTGAAGTGTTTATATCTGGTGTCAATGAGGTCAGCACAATACAGCAAAAAGTGTCGAACAGAAAACTGCTCATCACAGGCAAAACACCATGGACGCTCATCCTGTTTAAGTAAGTAAGAGTGCGTAACATACGTGTGCCCGATGTGAAGCCGAGCAAGGACAGTCTCCTCACGGCGGCTGCCGCAGCGGAAAGGTAGACTGTCAGACAACTTAGGAAGAGCTTCATGAAGCTTGTTCCCTTCCTCTTTGTCCCACTCGGACTGCCACTCGCGGGCTATGTACGCACTAATACTAGGTTTAAAATCACTATAGACAGTCTGTGTGTCAGGGACAGGGTCACTGCGGGCACTGTTGGCAGCAGAATCTGCGATTCTGTTGCCTTCGATGCCCACATGGCCCGGGACCCAAATAAAAATGATGTCATAATATTCCTTCATCAAGTCCGCGTAGAGCTCTCTAATCTGCACCAGCAGTGGATGGTCTGTTCCCGCGCCCTGAAGGGCCTGCAGGGCAGAAAGAGAGTCAGACAGAATCAGGAAGTTCCTTTCCCGAGACTGATAGGCATGCTTGAGTGCGAGCAGAATTGCCTGCAGTTCTGCACTAAATACAGAGGAATGGTCAGGGAGACGGAGCTTAAATGGGCGTCTAGGATGGCGAGAGGACACTGCAGCCGCAGCCACTCTTCCATCCTCAGATTTGGACCCATCCGTATAAAGACGACAATAGCCAGGAAAAATTAAAAGGAGTTCATTGAGGCTCTGTTGGTATATGGCTGGTGGAGTACAATCCTTCTTGTGGGCAGTCAAGTCTAGCAAGATGTCAGGAACTGGTAGTAGCCAGGGTGGAGTGACGTGTTGCAGAGATTCCGAAACTTTGTCCAGGTACACTCCGGCCGCCTGCAGATGAGGTCGGACACGGAAGGAAAGTGGACGGACAGCTCCTGGATGGGCATCGTAAATCTCTGCAAACGACGGGGTAAAAACACAATCATAGGCAGGATTTTCTGGATGGGCCTTCAGCTTCAGAACGTAGCTGAGCATGAGGCGGATGCGGCGGAGCCTGAGAGAAGGCTCCCCTGCCTCTGCATACAGACTAGGAACTGGAGATGTCCTGAAGGCTCCCAGACATATGCGCAGACCTTGATGGTGAATTGTGTTCAGACGCTGTAGAACAGACTTGGAAGCCGAGCCATATACCACAGAGCCGTAATCCAGTTTGGACCGAACAAGGGCCCGGTACAGTCGAAGTAAGACGATACGGTCTGCACCCCAGTCAGTACGACCAACGACACGAAGAATGTCGAGGGCCTTCCGACAAGAGGTTCTAAGGTAGTTAACATGGTTGCGGAAGGTCAATCTTTTGTCAAAGATGACCCCCAGAAACTTTGCCTCTTCGGCCACCTGAATTGGCACTCCAGCAATGCTCAGGGTAGGTTTTGGAAAAAATTTCATTTGATTAGTAAAATGCACACAGACTGTCTTGGAGGGCGAGAACCTGAATCCGTTGAGAGACACCCACCCCTGGATGCGATCAACGCACAGCTGCAAGCGCCTCTCAAGGGACGCAAGTCCTCGACCTCGTGCACACAAAGCAAAGTCGTCCACAAACAAAGAGCATTCAGAATCATCCTTGACGGCCTTTACAATGTTATTTATTTTAATGCTAAATAAAACAGGAGATAGAATGCTGCCCTGCGGGACACCCATCTCCTGTTCAAAGGAGTCGGAGAGGGTGGAGCCCACACGGACATGGAACGACCTGTTAGACAAAAAATTGTGAATAAAAACAGGCAGGTGCCCTTTAAAACCCATGTCCGACAAATCAGACATTATACCATACTTCCAGGTAGTGTCATATGCCTTTTCAAGATCAAAGAAAATTGCATAGACATGCTGCTTGTTGACAAAAGCATCTCGGATAAAAGACTCAAAGCGGACTAGATGGTCAGTTGTACTACGGAAGCGCCGGAAACCGCACTGGAGGTCTGTGATGAGACCACGTGACTCAAGATGCCACACCAGTCGGGCGTTGACCAAGCGTTCCATAGTCTTACATAAACATGATGTCAAAGCTATTGGCCGGTAGTTGCCCGGGTCGGAAGGATCCTTACCCGGCTTGGGGATTGGCACAACCACAGCCTGGCGCCAAGATGGCGGAAAACGACCGGTTATCCAGATATGGTTAAAGGCCTTGAGAAGTACAAGGAGTGAATCCTCAGGCAGATGAGTTAGGAGCTGATAATGGATGGTATCTAATCCAGCAGCAGAGTCAGTACATTTCAGCATGGCTTGCTGCAATTCTGAAAATGTAAAGGGGGCATTATAGTCTTCCGAGTTATCTGATATAAAATCACAAGCACAAGATTCTCGCTTCTCCTTCTCTCTCTGGAAGAAAGGTGAATAATGCTCTGTTGAAGAATTATGGGCAATGGTGGAGGCAAGCAAATTGGCCACAGCCTTTTTATCTGTGACCAAACTGGCACCATCTCTAAGATGGCCGACAGAAGCCGAGCCACCCCTGCCCCTAATTCTTCGAACAGCCTTCCAGACTTTTTGGGACGGAGTCCTAGAAGATAAAGATGAGACAAAGCGTCTCCAGGAAGCACGGCGTTCGCGTGTAAAAATGTAACGGGCTTTCGCCCGCTGTCTTTTAAATGTTAAAATATTTGCTTGCGACGGATTACGAAAAGCACGTCGCTGAGCAGATTTGCGTATTTTTTGGGCCTTGCGGCACTCTTCATTGAACCATGGTACTCTCGGCCTCCGAGGGACTGATGTGGAAGTTCTAGGGATGGTTTCACCTGCTACGTCCAACAAAATCAAAGTAAAACAAGAAACAGGTTCTTCAGCTGACATGACCACCTCCTCTGTAAGACGAGACTGACAGAGGGAGGCAAACAGAGGCCAGTTAGCTTTCTTGAGATTCCAGCGCCCCACCGGCGAATCCTCCACACAGCTGACCGATGACAGGACTACTGGGAAGTGGTCACTACCACACAGGTCATCGTGAACCTTCCAGTCAAAGTCCAGCATGAGAGAAGGATCACACACAGTGAGGTCTAGAACAGAACTAGATCCGGAACCTGAGTTAGAGTATGTAGGCGAGCCATCGTTAAAGACACACAGGTTAAGTTGAGAAAAAACATCTTCTAACATCTGACCTCTGCCATCATAGTGGTCACTGCCCCAAAGGTGAGCGTGACCGTTAAAATCCCCCATGAGAATAAAGGGAGGGGGCAGTTGATCTACTAAGTTAAAAATATCATTGCTACAGACCCGCAGTGATGGTGGCAGGTAAATACTGCATATGGTTATGGTCTTCTTTAAGGTAACCCGAGCTGCGACAGCCTGAAGACAGGTGTCGATGCTAACGGGGCTACATAAAATTTGGCTACTAATGAGAAGAGCCGCTCCACCCGAGCGCCTCTCCGAATCAGAGCCTTTATGTATAACATTAAAACCATTAAAGGACACAGGGTCAGAAGTCTTCAGGTAAGTCTCCTGAAGAGATATTACTGAGGGGTTATAGAACTTGACTAAAAGACGCAATTCCTCAAAGTTAGCTTGAAAACCACGACAATTCCACTGAAGCAAAGAGTCCATGATTAAGTCTTATCTGGGGGTAAGGAGTTTTTCCCCCCTTTTTCCTTTACCTTGGAAGGAGTTGAAGAAACAGAGGGGGGCCGGCTCCCGGGCCTCCTCTGGTTCTTCGGAGAGGAAGGGGGTGGAGCTGCCGCAGCATCAGCAACAACAACTTCCACTCCCTCCATCTGCTCCTCCAGTGCAGCATATTTGTTTTGAAGGGGGACATCTGTGTTCCCCTTCTGGGCCCGTGCGCACAGCGGTCCCATAGATTTCTTAGACTTCTGGTCCTGGGCAGCGTTCCTGCCGCTAGAGTTAGCGGCCTTAGAAGGCTGACCAGAGCCAGAAGCCTTTGGAGTTGACTGACTAACAGGTTTGGGTGGGGGCTGAGGCTTAGGGGCAACAGAAGGCGGCACAACCGGACCGGCCGTGTCCGCCTTCTGCGTTCCCTGGCTCCTTGTCACCACCGGAGGAGGGTTACTCTCCAGGGGCGAGATGAGCCGAGGCTCCGCCCCCAACCAAGAAGTTGGGGTCTGACATGAAAAGTCTTTGGTGGGGCGCTTGCCTGCCACTGCTGCACTAAAAGTATACACAGAGGTGTTAGAGGTTGGGGCAGCCGCAGCTGCACCAGGGCCTTCAACCAGTTTTTTGGCATCCAGAAAGGACAACCCCTTCTCCACACGCACCTGCTGAATCTTGCACTCGGATATCCAACGAGGGCATTTCTTATCCGAAGCCATATGCGCCCCCTGGCAATTCACACACAGGGGGGTGGCTGTGCAGGACTCAGCAGAGTGTCCGGGCCTAGTGCAACGGGCGCATGAAGCCTCTGCCTGACGGCATGTCTTCTGCCCATGGCCATACTTTTGGCACTTAAAGCACCGGAGGGGAAGAGGGACGTACTTTTTCACTCTCAGGGAGTAGTAACCTCCCCAGATGGTAGTAGGAGGGGTGGGGGTGCCAAACGTCAGGATGATGGTAGGGAGACGGATCTCCCCACCACCTCGCTTGGAAGCGAAGCGCCTGACGCAAGTCACCCCCTGAGACTTAAGGTTCCTTACAAGTTCATCTTCTGACAGTTCTGCCAAAGCTTGATCTTTGATTACGCCTCTTGACGAATTCATAGTTTTGTGGGGTGTGACTTCCACAGGAGTGTCTCCGATGGAAGAGAGCCCCAGTAGCCCGCTGGAGTGTGCCCGAGTACGGCACTCCACCAGCAAGTCACCAGACCTGAGGCGCTGGGCGTCAGGCCTGCCAACACGGCTCCTGAGGGTCTCCCCCACCAGAAAAGGATGCAGCTTGGTAACTGGTTTCTCCTTCATCTTGCTATGGACAATGAGGAAGCGAGGCCATACGGCCGACGCCTGAGGCGTCGCTTCCTCACAGTCTGAATCACTGTCATGTTCAAAGTCGGTGTCTATATGCCGTTTCTGTGCTAGTTTTGGTTTTTTTGTTTTATCCATATTATAGTAGTAGAGATATTCATCCCCCGGGGGTCCCCGCCCGCCACCGAGCCCAACAAGGGAAAGTGCAACTGTCGGCGGGTCTCCAGCCGACGCACAATGGAGACTGCCCGAAAGATATACTCAAGGGGGTAAGCCCGATTGAACCGTTTGAGCCACCGCCTTCTATCACACCGTTGAATGCAGGGGAATACTGGCGTAAAGCACCTAATCAGCAGCAAAGGCTATAGCATGGTGCTCCGTATAGCAACCCGCATGTCAACAGTGGGATAGGGCTCAACGTGACAAGAGCCGATTGACTAGGCCGGTACGACTAGCCTCCCGTTTAGGCAGAAGTCAAGGCCAAAGTGGAGTGTTTCAGCCACCAGGATCCTCTTCTCCCCCGACACGGGTCTCCAAGCACGGCAAACACTTGGGATCCAAAGGACCAAAAAGTCACGAGTATTTTTAAGGACCAATCCAACATGGTACAACCTGGGTTAGCACAGCTCCTTAAAAACCGGACCAGTGAAAAGGCTGAACAACATATCTGTTGACATCAAGTCCTAATCCTGGACAAAGATGGCACCCGTCTGCTAGCCCACTCAGTCAGGGACTGAGCGGACTACCCACCTACACCACGTGGAGGCCGGTGCCGGGTAGGCGTTGATTTAGAAGATTTCGAACAGATTCGCAAAGAATTGCTGAAGAAGTTCCGTTTGACATCAGAAGAGTACAGAGAAAAACTGAAGAATGCCAGGAAGAAAAATGACGAAACAGCCAGAGAACTCATGAATCGGATTACGCAATGGATAACCCGATGGATCGAACTTTCAGGGAAAGAAAAGAACTTTGACAGTATCGTAGAATTATTGGCAGTGGATACCTTTTTAGACGCACTACCAAAAGAGCAAGCTACGTTCGTACGAGACAGAAGACCAGCCAACGTAGATGAGGCTACTGAAGCAGCAGAAACCTACGAGGTGTCAAGAGGAAACAGGGGACATGAGAATAGAAGTATGTTCAGAGATAACAACAGGGACAGATTTAGACACAGGGATAGTCCGTCACCTAGAAGGGATCACAGTAAGCAAGGATTGCGTGACAACAGATCACCAAACAAACACGAAAATCAATCGGTCAAGAACAGAGTATCATTTAAGATCGAATGTTTCAATTGTGGAGGACCCCACAAAGTAGCAGTATGTCCAAACAGAAAACAGAATGCGTTGTACGTACAACCTACATGTGGATCGATGCATACAGCGAGTTGCAGTTGTGCAGCCACGCACCACCAGCACCATGAAAGCATAGACCACCACGCACTGAGAGTGGGAATGCCTTACCTTGAAGAAAAGTTGGAAAGAAATCACAAAATGACGCTATGCGACACATGCAGCAAGATAAATTATCAGCCATCGTGTCAAGTAGAGATAGAAGGCAAGGAAGTGCCAGCATTGAGAGACACAGGAGCTACAATTAGTGTTGTTGATACAAAATTAGTACCAGAAAACAAGTATACAGGTGAGATGCGATCCGTGACATTTGCGTCATGCGACGTCAAGCAAGTACCTGTTGCTAGACTGTTCATGCGAACACCATTTTTTGAAGGAGATGCGGATGTACTAGTAATATCCAGACCAGCATTACCAGTTTTAATAGGCAATGAACGATTCTTGAACAAAGAGAAAACAAACACTATTCCAGTTTATCCAGTGATGAAACCTTGCTCAAAAAGAGATGCAAGCGAACAAACTGAAGACCATGTAGAAAACGTTCCAGCCGCAATGGAAAAGACTGAGACGATCACAAAGATGGAAAACATTCCAGTTGTAATGGAAAGCACCGAGACGATCACAAAGAAACGAAGCGAACCAAACGATACGAAAACAGATGAGCAGTGTGCAGAAGTAGAAACAAGAAGCACGGCAACGAAAAGAAATCAAAAAGAGATCAAGATCCCAGAAACAAAGATTGTTGATGTTACACCAGAGCAATTGAAACTAGCTCAAAAAGAAGATGAAACTTTGAAGAAATGCAGAGATGCAGCCGATGAAAAAAAAGAGAGAAATCAAAACAGCAAACAAACCAAATCCAAATTTAAATGGAAGAATGGAATTTTGGTACGAGAATTCACTGAAAAGGAACAGAAAAGAACGCAGATCGTTGTACCCGAGAAGTATAGACAGGGTGTTATGAAATTAGCACATGATACTCCGATGAGCGGGCATTTAGGTGCTAAGAAAACCAGAAACAGAATTTGGGCTGATTTCTATTGGCCAGGAATTTGTGGTGACATACAACGATACTGCGCATCATGCGACGCATGTCAAAGATCATCACACAAGGGCAGACAGACGCGTGTACCATTAGGTAAAGTACCCATAGTGGACACACCTTTTGAAAAAATCGCCGTGGATTTGATCGGGCCGATCAACCCAGCATCAGATAGAGGGTATAGATATGTTTTGACTGTAGTCGATTATGCAACCAGATACCCTGAGGCAGTACCTCTGAAAACATGTCAGACTACCGAGATTGCAGAGGCACTTTGGACAATTTGGACAAGACTAGGTGTACCAAAAGAGATTGTATCAGACCAAGGAACCCAATTTGTGGGAGATTTGATGCAACAGTTACAGAAACTACTGGACGTGGAAGGCATAAAAACGACACCATACCATGCACAATCAAATGGGTTGGTGGAAAAATTCAATGGTACATTGAAACAGATTATGAAGAAAATGTGTCTTGAACAACCAAAAGAGTGGGACCGGATGATACCAGCTTTGCTATTTGCATACAGAGAAGTGCCACAAGAATCTATGTTGTTCTCACCATTCAAGCTTTTGTACGGCAGATCAGTTAAAGGGCCAATGCAGATTTTGAAGCAACTTTGGATGAAGAGCGAAGTGGAAGAGGAAGAGAAGACGACAGCACAATACGTGATCGATTTGAGAAACAGGATTGAACAAACCTGTATCATAGCTCAGGAAAACTTGCGAAAGGCTAGCCAGAGACACGCGAAAACTTCAACAGAAGAGCAAAACCTAGAACTATCACAGAAGGTTCAAAAGTACTGTTGTTGTTGCCAGAGAAAAAGAACAAACTACAGCTTACATGGAAAGGGCCATTTACAGTGACTAAGAAAATAAACGATTTTGATTACAATGATTGATTGTACATTGCTTAACGTCCCGACAGCAACAAGACTTTCTCAGGACGAGCCTGCACTGCTTGTGAAAAAAACCTAAACAGAACATTGAATGTATGTCGCCAGCCGGTCCAATACATTAAATAAACCTAACACATGGGGCCTAAATAAAGCCAAGACCATTTAGCAACAAACATCCAATATCAAGAGGTACAGGCAGTGCAGACAGTAGGGAGAGTTTTAAAAAGGCAAATACAGGTGAATGGACAAAGGGTAGACAGAAACACATGCCCCAGAATAGAGAGGAAAACCCACCCTGTGAGGCTGACCAGGGTGACCCTGGGAACTAAAAAGTAGTTAACCCCACCCAAATCCCCCAGGGCAGACCCGGGTGGGGCGATTTCGATTACAAAGTGAATGTGCAGGGCAAAGAAAAAGTGTACCATGCGAACTTACTGAAGAGCTACATTGAGAGAGAAGAAGCAGAAGAAGTTGCAGGGGTTATGACTGAAGACAATGTTGAAGGTGAAGGCACTAATAGTAGTGTATGATGAGTAGCAACACTAGTAGTAGTGTATTGTGAGTGGTAGCATTAGTAGTAATGCATGATGAGTGGCAGCACTAATAGTAGTGTATGATGAGTGGCAACACTAGTAGTAGTGTATGGTGAGTGGCAGCATTAATAGTAATGCATGATGAATGGCAACACTAGTAGTAGTGTATGATGGGTAGCAACACTAGCAGTAGTGTATGATGAGTGGCAGCACTAGTAGTAGTGCGTGATGATGAGATTGCAGTTGCAGCAACATGATTTCCAGGTGAAGGTGATCAAAGGAAAAGATAATGTTGGTGCAGATTACCTTAGCCGTATCGACAGTGAAGAAAAATAAACAGATGCGGTGTTCACGTATAACGAACGTGTATTTATGTATTTAACAGTGAGGTTATAGGAAAAGAAATGGTTATTGTCGTGGATGCGATTTATTCGCAAATGATAATATGAAATTGTGTCAAGTATAGTCTAAAACTAGAGTTTTAGCTGGGAAAGGGCCTTGTGTCACAATTTATTTTAATCATTATGCTGTATTTTTTTTCGTGGAGAACTTTCGTTCTTTGTTGTGTGTTGCGGTTATGGCATGTACTTTTTAGTGACGTCAAGAACATATGACGTAAGATGTGTGTTTGGAACATGTGACGTACGATGTTGGTTTGAAGAGTTACGTCACTGTGAATCGTTTGGAAGACAGTCAGTCAGGAGAGATTTTGCTCTCGAGTAAAAGTTGTTTTTTTGTGAGGTGTAGTGGGCAGAGAAATGCCGTGTTATGGTCTATGGTAGAATAGACGATTGAGAGCAGAATGCTCAGTACAGTGGTACGTAAAATTTTGTAGTTTAAGAACTACGACTAGTAACCAGATCGATTGATTAGAGTAACGAGTACCGGACCTTGTCCAACGGCCAAGATGGGCAGACAGGCCTGAAACAGTCGAAGGTTTACTTCACGCATCTTTGGGTATGTATTTGTTTATTATATAGCTGATTCGCGTTTGTTAAGTAGTAGATTCGGAAAATGTATTAGTTGTTCGGCTCTAGATCTGAGATTGTATGATATTCGGCGCGCATCGGCGAGTTTGCGGTGTCGTCTGGCGATCGGCACGCGGGGATGAATGGAATGATCGAAACGTTTTGTAGAGCCTGTTGATTTTGAAATGAATAATTCGTATCGTGGTGAAAGGTTATGTGTTGTGCGGAAATATGTCGTATTCGTGTGTGTGCATGATATTTTGGATTGACTATTATTCAATATTTATTCAATGTCGGAAACGATCGGGAATCGGCGACAACGTCCGGAAGCCGTTAACGGTCGTCATCGTTACAGTGTCGTCATTCCGGCGGAAGTAACTTTTTAGCAATGGCGGATTTCTTATGGAGAGATACGTTTTGTATGTGTTATAGATGCTTCCCTCCCCTATCACCAGCTGAGAAGTTGGATTTGTGTATGCTTCATGTGGGAATGTAATTAATCAACGTGGTGTACGAGATAACAAGTTGATCCTGACGGTGTGCGTGTGGAGCTTCGACGTGTCATCGCGAGAGACAGTGCGCCGGATTATTCGACCAGTGGTGTGGCTGAATCAACGAGCGACGACGCTACATTCATCTTTATCCCAACAAGCAGCGATGCTACATTCACCTTTATCCACGGTCGGAGTAATCAAACTGTTTGATCGTTCGAGGATCTAAGCATTAATTAGTGTCAGTTATTATCGACAGACATTGCGGAGATGTGACATCGTAGTGGAACAATAAGTGTAGGATGTGTGGTTAGTGCTGTGAACATTGTGCGAATGGTTGAGGGTGTGCGTATTTTACAGATGCATGTATGAATTGAGTGAATATTGCGTAGGTTTGTATACGTCTTGTCTATTGTTTGTCGTGCGAATGAGAAGATCAAATCATTAAAATCGAACAAATATCCAAATATTCCGAGTGGTATATATTCTTCCTCCCTGGTGTGACAATAATTTGGGGTCTCGGCCGTAGATTTGAACCACGGTTATTTCCAGATTCGGGATCACAATTTAGTGATAACGATTGGGAATTAATCTTGGCGATTCGAGCCACGGATATTTGTATCTATTTACACTGGCACGTAAGCTTTGGCTTGACCAATAGTATAACGATAGCGTTATCGGTTCAGGTTACTTACTGTGTAATTTTTTAGAGTAGTCTAAATTTACGCACCAGTGTAATTTTCTGTCATTACCAAAGGACACTCGGAATTGCTGGATAACCTGTGGGCGGTTGGAGGGCGTTGTTACATCGGGCGGCATTCAAGCTCCGAAGCTTCGCCATCATTATATTCATCCCTTCCGTTTATTCAGGTACCGAGTTGTGTTCGATTGTCAGCGTTAGTGGAGACTAACCGATTGCGCGGAGTGTCATACAAGTACAGAGTACAGATAATGATATTACTTTCCTTGATAATCTGTAGAGGTATACTGAACTTCCGCAGCATATTAGATTTTCTTATTTCGCATTTGTTTTGTCCTTTCGTAAAAAGAGTTAGTGGAGACTAACCGATTGCGCGGATTGTCATACAAGTACAGAGTGCAGGTTGTGATAATACTTCCCTTGATAATCTGTAGAGCTGTAACTTCCGCAGCGTAATCGATTTTTTTTAAAATTTCGCATTTGTTTTATCCTTTTGTAAAATGGGTTACGCCAAAACTTGTTGACAGATCAACAAAAGTTCACGTTGATAAATGGTTATCGATAGCTTATAAACAAGCAATAGTTGAAGTCATTTTGTTGTTGCACGGATTTTGGGCAGTACAAACAAACTTAGCCGTCATGCCCGATATAAGAAGTAGTAGAACAAGATCTGAGAATCCTAGCAGATCAGAAATGGAACAAGAACCAGATATGAAAACCAGGATGCAGGCTTGGAAAGAAGAAGGGGAATTATTGAGTTTAGCGGGGAACGACTTAACTGCTTATGTTCTGGATGAGAAAAAACGTTGGTCAGAGCGGCGAGAACGAGAAGCGGAGTTAGCGCGACAAGAAGCTGAACGAGAAGCGGAGTTAGCGCGACAAGAACTAGAAGCGGAGTTAGCGCGGCAAGAACGAGAAGCGGAACGACGAGAACGAGAAGCTGAGCGTCAGACTCGATTGAGAGAATTAGAAATTCAGGCAGAAGGTCGGCGTATAGAAGGAGAACAGAACAGAAACAACAACGCGCAAGATCGACGCAGGATTAAAATCAAGTTACCATTTTTTGAAGATGGAGATGATTTAGAAGTCTTTCTATGGAAATTTGAAAAGGTCATGAGAGCAGAGCGTATTCCAGATGACGAATGGGGATTACACATGATCGCATTGCTAAAGGGAAAAGCAGCAGAAGCTATCACGCACATGCAGCATGTTGATTTAGAATTTGGTTAGTTATT
>BTPG01000002.1:275102579-275171964 GCA_036245525.1 Semisulcospira habei | reverse complement strand
GATTCAGGTTGTTGCAAAAATAGAATTTAGTAGAGGAGACGGTGAAGTGATTGTATCATATATACCGCCGTGAGATGGCCTTAGATGCCTGCTCGGCGTTAAACCCAAATAACTAACTGTATCATATATATCAACAAGACAACACACAGTTAACACAAGAAGAGAATTAGAGAATGTGTTTAGAGAAAGACTGTTGCCTGACTTCCTCCAAGCAACTGACAGTGCAAAAATGAAGGGGTCTGGTTGGCATGAAGGACATGTACATGAACTACAATTAAAGCAGTCAAGGTATCATCCTATATTAGGTAAATCATGGTTACCACTGCCAACTGAGGTTGCAAACAAAAAGGCTGTCGTTAACATACAGAACAATGATCACCATTGTTTCATGTGGTGTGTGCTTGCTAAACTACACTTTGTAAAATCAAAACCTGAACGTGTCTCTAACTACACCAAATTTGTAAATGAACTCAATTTTAGTGGTATAGATTTTCCTGTTAAAATAGAGGACATAGACTTGTTTGAAAAACTAAATCCTGGTATATATATGATGTGTATGTGTGGGATAATGAGTCTGTTGACAAGTTACAACCCATTAGAGTATCACCACTGGCTCCAACCTACGGACAGCCAGAAGATAAACATGTTGACATGTTGCTAATTGGTGATAATGATAACTTTCACTACACAATTATCAGAAATATGTCACGTCTAATTCATGGACATACAACAAAACACAATGGCAAACAGGAAGTGTGTAAGAGATGTTTACAAAGGTTCTCCTCTATTAATGTGGCGCAAAAACATGTTTTGCATTGTAGGTCAGCTGATGACATTCAAACAGTACTTAAGTATCCAGAGCCTGGTAGTCAAGTATATTTAAAAAAACTATGGGAATCAGCAAAAGCTGGCGTTTGTAGTGTATGCTGATTTTGAATCACTGGTAGTACCATATGAAGGTTCTGTTCCAGAATCATTACCAAAGACTATAAAGTTGAGTGATCAGGCGGTGTGTTCTTTTGGATACATTATTGTTAGGTCAGACGGATTGCATTCAGAGCCTGTTATCTACAGGGGTGAAAATGCAGCATGTCTGTTTTTAACAGAAATGAGACATCTGTATAGTCAGGTAGTACAATATCTTACAACAAGTCAGATGCCTTTGGTGATGACAGAAGAAGACAAACTAAATTTTGATACAGCTGTGACGTGTTGGATTTGTGATCAACCTCTGGGAGGTGACAAAGTTTGTGAAGTGCTGCACATAACAATTGTAACTTGTTATTAAAAACAGATCCTAAGACATATAAGTTACCAATCTTTTTTCACAATCTCAAAGGGTATGATTCACATATTATCATGCAGGCTGTGGATGAGTCTTACAAAAACATTAGTTGTATTGCCCAGACAACTGAGAAATATTTGACTTTTAGATTAGATAAATTAGCATTTTATGACTCAATGCAACATTTGTCTTTAGATCTTGCTAGTTTGGCAGAAGGACTGACTGAGTATCCAATAACGAGTAAATATTTTTAGCCAGACTTAATTAAGAAAGGTGTGTATCCGTACGAGTACATCAGTGAGTGGGTTGTGTTTGAAGAAAGGAGACTGCCACCAAAAGAGAAATTTTATTCTACACTTAATGGAAAAGGTATTTATGACTCTGATTATCAGCACGCTCTTGATGCGTGG
This sequence comes from Semisulcospira habei, assembly GCA_036245525.1. NCBI lineage: Eukaryota > Metazoa > Mollusca > Gastropoda > Semisulcospiridae > Semisulcospira > Semisulcospira habei. The sequence goes on along the minus strand of BTPG01000002.1, from coordinate 275,170,269 downwards.
GTTAAATTAGGGTGTCAGACAATTGGTGACTACCATGACCAGTACTTGAAAGCTGACGTTTGTTTGCTAGCAGACGTATTTGAAAGTTACCGTGAAAAGGGTTTGTTGCACTACAGTCTTGACCCAGCTTGTTACATATCTAGTCCTGGCATGACATGGGATGCATTTTTAAAATCCAGTAAGATATATATAGACCTTTTGTCTGATCGTACGATGGGTGAAATGGTGGAACACGGATTGAGAGGCGGCATTAGTATTGCAGCAAACAATTATGCCAGAGCAAATAATAAATATCTGGACGGTCATGGTGACCTTGGCTATGACCCCACAAGGTCATCTAATTATATCCTGTACGTAGATTCAAACAATTTGTATGGATACGCGATGTGTGATTTATTGCCCCTGAAAAACTTTTGTCTGCATGATTTGTCACAGTATGACATAACAGTCAGGGTTAACAAACATCATTATGAATCTTGACCGAAACGACGCGAAGGGTTGGATCTTTGAAGTAGACCTAGAGTACCCACACCACCTACATGATTACCATAATGATTATCCCTTAGCTGTTGAAAAAATGAGTATGACTGGGAAAAAAGAAGACACTAAACTTGTACCAAATCTGAGTGACAAATTCAATTACGTTTGCCACTATCGCTTGTTGCAGTTTTACACAAGACATGGGTTGGTACTAAAAAAAGTTCACAGAGGAATTCAATTTGATCAAAGTGCTTTTATGAAAGATTATATAATGAAGAACAGAACATTGCGTGCCAGAGACGGCAACACTGCATTTGACAAAGACTTCTTTAAGCTTATGAACAATGCCTGTTTTGGTAAGACTATGGAAAATCCTCATCACCGCAAAGATGTGAGACTTGTCACAACTGAATCAGGTGCAATTAAACTTACAGGTAAACCACAGTACACAGGGTATAAAGAGTTTCATTCATCATTGTATGCAGTGTCACTCAAAAAAAAAAAAAAAAGATTGTTAAACTGGACAAGCCAGTATTCATTGGTATGGCATTCTTGAATTGTCAAAACTGTTGATGATTGAATTTTATTATGATTACTTTAAACCAAAATATCCTGAGTGTCGTCTGCTATACACCGACACTGACTATGATTATTGACGTGCCAACTGAAGACTTTTATGAAGACATGAAAACAGAGTTACACATGTATGACACTTCTGACTACCCTAAAGACCATAAATTATATAGCACACAAAACAAGAAAGTGCCTGGTAAGTTTAAAGACGAACTGAATGGTGTGCCAATAGTTGAGTACGTTGGACTGAGATCAAAAATGTATTCTATACTGCATCAAAAGGGTAGTCAGTCAAAAGCCAAAGGTATAAAAAAAAACAGCAATTAAAAATAAAGACATTCGTCATGAACATTATAAGGAAGTGTTAGATGGGGCATTAATGCCTGATTATCCAAACAAGTCACTGAGATCAAACAAACACAATATTGAAATGATCCAAACAAATAAGAAGTCACTTGCAGTTGGGGACACAAAACGTGTGTTTTACAGTAAGGAAAAGGCTTATGCACCTGGCCATTACAGACTTAAGTTATCTGAAGACATTTGTGACGAGCTCATTGAAGAACTGATTGACGAATTGGTCAAAAGTGAGTAACAGTGTCTGGGGGGATAATCTGTAATTCTTCTCTGACAAACGCCCTCTGTGGGGCTGGTTCATATAAATAATAAATGGATGGATTACCAGGAACTATTTTTTTTATATTATGAACAGACGTAGATCAGATGGGGTCGGTCGCTCTGCGTCTCACGTCATTCTCAGCCTCACCCGGTTGATATAGATATCTTGTTTTGTAAATAAACTTGTGTCTGGTGCCAGAGGTGTCATTGTTTTTGGCTCTGCCATTGTTTTCAATTTAATAGCGTCAGCAGGTTTTACATGTCCTTCATTATTCATTGCTTTCATCACATGTGGTAATCTTATACCCACTCCGTGTTATGGGTGTCATGCATGAGTTCCTTTGAATACTGGTAACTGAAAAGTCTTTCTGATAACTGTTTGTTAAAATTTTCTACAATTGCCTGTGATCTGTGTACACCTGTGTTGACCTGGAATACCGCATCTAATCAGTACGCCGTGCTTCGCAAATAACTGGTTAACGGCGCCCTTGAATTCACTTCCGTCATCAACCTGAACAAGTCTTGGGTATTTTAAAGGGCCTCGACTATATATCTTTGATAACACTGTAGCAACTGTGGTAGCAGTCTTGTCAGATATGGGTTCGGCGTCCTTATACCTTGAAGCAATGTCGACGACAGTTAACGCATACTTGTATCGTTTCTTTCTTATTGTATCATGAGGTAGAAACAGGAGGTCCATTTGATGTGTGTCATTTGGGATAGTGTTTTCAAAATGAGGTCTTGATATTTTTCTTGGAGCAGGTAAATATATCTGCCAAATTGCTTGTCTCTGTAACCATTGTTTTATTTGATTGAGTGTTACATCTCCGCGCATGTAATTTCTGAATCGCGTTTGCTCCTTTCCAATATCCAATTGGGGAGTAATATATTTTTGATAGTTTATTTTTGACGTTCATTTTTTCTAGCAATATAAAGTCCAGTAAAAAATACAAATGTCATTCCCACTAGAACAAAGATTATTTCTCCGTTTCTTTGTTCTGTACTTGATTTGTAATAGTCACTTAGTTTCGGTTTTGGGATAGACATGTCATTACCAGTGACGAGAAAATACTCACGAATTGCGTCGTCAGTATTTGAAAACGTATGCTGTGTGTGGCCTTCTAGACGGAGTTTTTCATTGATGAAATCAAGTTTCTCTATTCTATTCTTTTCATAATCCTGCTACGCTTGAGCAAGTTTTTCTGATGCCTGGTTGTGTCGTTTCATTTCTTCTGCTGATTCCTCTCTACCTACTTTGGAAAAAAGATAATTTGACCCACTGAAAGCCAATGCGTTAACAACTGCGCCTCCAATTATTACGGCTAAAGTTGCCATACTTATTTTATTTACATACAAACATTTTTGGGAATAATTCCTTGCTTGACGAGAAAGTCTTTTGTCGCAATTGAAGCTGTAACAACTACAATTAGCTTAGCACTGTCTTCAAAGTCTAATCTACTCAGGCGCCAAGCTATTCTGGCACCACCCTTGAACTAGAACAGTTGATCTATCTCTTAATCTGTAAAGTAGCCTTCATAGGACAGTAGGTAAATGTTACAAAATCAGCCTCAGGCTCTAATGGGTGGACTAGGCGTCTTTTCCCTCGAGCGGTACGACACCATCAGTCACAGTCAAAAATGTGATCCTTCAGTTGAAACTGAGGGTGAAACTACAAGAACTAAAGAACTGGCCATTTCGGCACATGTGTGCTGGTCTGTGACCTCTGCTCATAAGGGCTCCAGCTGTAAGGTCTAAACTTGAAGACCCAAACACAGTTTCAACTCATTAAAGGAGCCCCGCATCAACAGCTGCGAAAGTGTCGTGTAGCGTTGCCACCGGCTATTGATTCAATGCAAGTGACGTCACACAGCCAGGGTCGTTGCGCGTGTCGTCTGCAGTCGGACATTTTGTGCAGCACAGTGAACACTAGTAACAGCGAAGTTAGAAATCAGCGAAATTGTGCCTGGAAGCTCAATTTTCGGATGTGATAATAGGCCAGAAGAACAGTTAATGTCCCCAAATATGTAATAGTGAGAGATTTTCGTACACCTCAATGATTGATTGATTGATTGTACATTGCTTAACGTCCCGACAGCAACAAGGCTTTCTCAGGACGTGCCTGCACTGCTTGTGAAAAAAAACTAAACAGAAAATTGAATGTATGTCGCCAGCCGGTCAAATACATTAAATAAACCTACAACATGGGGCATAAATAAAGCTAAGACCATTTAGCAACACACATCCAATATCAAGAGCTACAGGCAGTGCAGACAGTAGGGAGAGTTTTAAAAAGGCAAATACAGGTGAATGGACAAAGGGTAGACAGAAACACATGCCCCAGAATAGAGAGAAAAACCCACCCTGTGGGGCTGACCAGGGTGACCCTGGGAACTAAAAAATACCTAACCCCACCCAAGTCCCCCAGGGTACACCTCAATGAATCTTTATTTTACAACGGTGAAGATATTAACACAGTCAGCGACTACGGTAATTTTTCGTACCTGCCGTTGCTACAACTACGACTAAGTACAAAATGTACATGAAACAGGGACGTCAAATCACAGTGATACAAAATATATAGTCCACTAAACACAAACATACATGTATTCGCGTGCACGCGTCCACACCGCACACACACACACACGCGCGCGCACACATTACACATGATTATTAGAATATACACGTATTTTCGTGCGTGTATAATAATAATAATAATAACTTCTAGCCAAAAAAAAAGAGCCGCGCACCAGGCCCACCTAGCCCAGCCTTCCTGCCCTGTGAATAAGTCTGCCTTCTGCCTCATCTGCAGCAGTCTCCAGCTCAAGCTTAGAGAGCTCCAAAACGAGTGGTGGTCCAGACTCGCACAGAGGACCCAGCTTTGCGCTGACAACGGTGACTACAGGGGCTTCTACGAAGCACTGAAAGCAGTGTATGGCCCTAGGCACCTGGTACAAAGTCCTCTGCGAAGCGCTGATGGACAGGCACTCCTCACAGATAATACCTCCATCTTGAACCGCTGGTCGGAATACTTTCAGGACCTCTTCGGCGCTGAGCACACTGTTAAAAAAAACAGTCATCCTCCAAATCCCACACCTCCCACTAAAGGTTGAATTGGACGAACCGCCCACTGCCGAAGAGACCCTCGCAGCCATCCACCAGCTCAAGAGTGGCAAAGCAGCAGGCATTGACGGAATCCCAGAGATCTGGAAACATGGAGGCCCAGCACTGTACAACAAGCTCCATGACCTCTTTCTCTGCTGCTGGGAGAAAGGAACACTACCAAAGGATCTCAGTGATGCAGTCATCATCACCCTGTACAAGAACAAAGGAGAGAAGTCTGCCTGCTCTAATTATCGTGGAATTACTCTGCTGTCCATTGCTGGGAAAATTCTCGCAAGGCTGCTCCTGAATCAGCTGGTACCTGCCATCGTTGAAGACCACCTCCCAGAGGGCCAGTGTGGCTTCAGAGCCAACAGGAGTACCACCGACATGGTCTTTGTGCTGAGACAGCTTCAGGAGAAGTGCCGCGAGCAGAACAAAGGGCTGTACGTAACGTTTGTCGACCTAACAAAAGCGTTCGACACGGTGAGCAGGCAAGGCATGTGGCAGATCCTGGAGCGACTAGGCTGTCCCCCAAAGTTCCTCAGCATGATCGTCCAGCTCCAGGAGGACCAGCAAGGCCAGGTCAGACTCAGTGACCTCTCAGAACCATTCCCCATTCTCAACGGCGTGAAGCAGGGCTGCGTGCTGGCACCGACCCTCTTCACCATCTTCTTTAGCATGATGTTGAAGCAGGCCACAGTGGACCTCGACGATGACGACGCAGTGTACATCAGGTATCGTCTCGATGGCAGCCTGTTCAACCTCAGACGACTGCAGGCCCACACCAAAACCCTAGACCGACTGATTCGTGAGCTGCTCTTTGCTGATGACGCTGCCCTCGTTGCACACACATAGAGAGCCTTGCAGCGCATCACGTCCTGCTTCGCAGATGCTGCCCAGCTCTTTGGTCTTGAGGTCAGTCTGAAAAAGAGGTCCTTCATCAGCCGGCACCCAAGGAAGAGCATCGCCCTCCCCACATCACCATCGGCGAGTCCGAACTGAAGTCCGTACACCAGTTCACCTACCTTGGCTGCATCATCACGTCAGACGCCAAGCTGGACAAGGAGCTGGACAACAGGCTGGCAAAAGCAAACAGTGCTTTCGGGCGACTATTCAAACGGTTGTGGCACAATCAACAGCTGAAAAAAGGCACCCTAGATCAGCGTGTACAGAGCTGTCGTCCTCACCACCCTGCTGTACGGTTCCGAGTCCTGGGCTCTCTACCGCAGCCAACTACGACTCCTCGAACGCTTCCACTAGCGCTGCCTGCGTAACATCCTGGGCATTCACTGGAGTGACTATGTCACCAACGTAGAGGTCCTTGAACAGGCGGAAACTGCGAGCATCGAGGCTTTGCTGCTGCGGACACAGCTTCGCTGGGCGGGGCACGTCTCCAGGATGGAGGATCATCGCCTACCCAAGATCACTCTGTTCGGCGAGCTCGCCACTGGACACCGAGACAGAGGGGCATCAAAGAAGAGATACAAAGACGGTCTCAAGAAGTCACTTAGTGCCTGTCAAATCGACCACCGCCAGTGGTCTTCCCTTGCTGCGGACCGTGACACCTGGCGCTCCACCAGTTACAAGGCAGCCGTCTCCTTTGAGGACTCCCGCAGAGCTAACCTTAAGGACAAGCGCCGCAGGAGAAAAAACAGAGTTGTAACTCAGAACCCTGACCAGAACTTCCCCTGCAGCCACTGCGGTCGAACCTGCCTGTCCCGGATTGGCCTCCGCAGCCACGAAAATGCCTGCAGACGACGTGGGCAAGCCCTATAGAATCTTCGTTCGCGAAGTCAAGCCAAGAGAGAATAATAATAATAATAATAATAATAATAATAATAATAATAATAATAATAATAATAATAATAATAATAAGCGCATTAAATAGGCGCTTTATCCCAATTGAAAATCGGCTCAAAGAGCCGCCGCGAACTGAACCCAACAAGCACGCTCACATGAATCACGCGCATTCACTCACAAACACAGAACATTCACGTGGTGCTAAGGGCAAGCTCAAGCGAGCTACTGAAGTTTTTGGAAGTTCAAAATCGTTTGTATTTGAAATTTGATTAAGTGGGCTGAAACTGATACCACTGATATAACTAGATATTGTTATTTGAGTGGTGTCAGGTATCTATAAAGACTTGTCTTGAAACGAGACAAGGGAAGAAGAGGAAAGTTGAGCGAAGAGAGAAGACAACCATCGCCAGATATCCGGCACGACAGATGTACTAGACTGACTAGATGCACAACACGATTGTAAATTAAAACAGGTTTAACATAAAAAATGTTCTATATAAAAGATGCTTTAGAACATTTTCAAACCTGCGGCACGACACGTTTATAAAAACAGTTAGAAATTGTTGTTTATTCCCTTCTACCGCTGTATGTCATCGATTAAATAGAGTGGAGAGGGATTTCCTGGAACTCTTCATTTCGCAAAGAAGCGTCCTTATAAAAGAGTATGACAAAAGCTGACAATGCTGAATTGTTGTCTTGAAATAATATCTAGGTGCCAGTGGAAACGAAAATCAGACAATGACCGCAAACGTGTTCTTCCAGTGGGAATTCATGAGATTATTTGTAAGAAATAAAAGAAATAGGTATGAAAGAATAAGACAGGCTAGCCAGCCATTCTAAAGACCAGTACCGCGAACAAACAAAAAGAGCAACACGATAATTATACAAAGAAAAAGTAAATAAATACAAAATAAATAAATAATAAATCAAATAAACAAATAACACCGCGGAGAAGGGGCGGGAGGTTGAACCCGCGTCGGTGACGGCAACGGTCAAATCCTGCATGCGAGTCAAGTTACGTCTGCGTGCGGGCAATACCTACTGAGCTAAGGGAAATTATGAATAAACCGAGCTTATTATAATTATATGCAAATCACGATGTTGTTAGTGTCTATCGGCTATCTTTGCTTTGGACTGGTGCAATGATTTAGCGTCGGAGGACGGATTCCTTCATAACTGTGTACTCGGATGTCCCCAAATCACTTGTTCTGTACGGAGATCGCCTCAGTTTCGCCGACATTAAATTCAAGGTGACCTCCGATCTCTCCAAAAATGCAGCGGTTTTAATTCTAGTTATGTAGTTCTTTGACGTCTTTATCTTGTAGAAACCGTCCACAAGTTCACGATCACTACTCTTTATCGAGGCCACCTCTGCTGCACAAAATGGCGGCTGCAGCAGACGAACCCAGTTGAGTATCACGTGATCGCTTCGTCTTGCATTCAATCAATTGATGAGGCCGCCGGCCTTGGCTGAATAAGTTGTCGCCGACGAGTCCATAGAAAGTACGTGATTCGGCGCTCAGTCACACCGACTCATCTGGTGACTGTTGAGAGCAAGCCCAGAACATCTCGTGGGGCCAGAGTCTGTATAAGTGATTGAGACATATTGGCGTGATATCCACTGGGTCACACTATCCAAATGAATCTAAACACCTCTGCTCGTCTTGCCTGAAAGGCTGCTGGCATCAACTGTGACGGCTTCAGCCAGAACACAAGCTACAACAAACTGGCCTCGTTTACACGCATTGTTTATGTGCGGACGGCAAGCTCGTAACACAACTTTTCAGTGGCTGGATACGACATAGAGAAACAATCCTCTCCAGTCAGTGTCTTAACCCTTATCATTCGGAATACTCCAGCATGTGAAAAAAGTTTGACTAAAATAGTTCAAGGGTAGTGCCAGAATAGCTCTTGAACTAAAGTCATTGATGATGATGATAGAACTTTATTGCCATATGTAACAATACATTAGGAAATCGTTGCGGTGCCGCGCAACATAAAAGGAAGAACATTAAACACATCAAAATATAATTAAGCTACTAACGTGCACACACACGCACACACACACACAACGTGCACACACACGCACACACACACACGCACACACACACACACACACACACACACACACACACACACACACACACACACACACACACACACACACACACACACACACACACACACACACACACACACACACACACACACACACACACACACACACACACACACACACACACACACACACACACACACACACACACACACACACACACACACACACACACACACACACACACACACACACACACACACACACACACACACACACACACACACACACACACACACACACACACACACACACACACACACACACACACACACACACACACACACACACACACACACACACACACACACACACACACACACACACACACACACACACACACACACACACACACACACACACACACACACACACACACACACACACACACACACACACACACACACACACACACACACACACACACACACACACACACCCCGTATGCATTAGTAACTATTGTGGTCTAAGCATAAAGACAAACACGATTTCACAGTAACACAAATTACATAGGACATATCGTAATATAAAACTGAACACGTCACTAGCATCACAGCAGTGTAGTTAGCCCCGTATTTCCAGGCCTACACATTAGTTTGGCCAGCCACATGCTGCTGTGGTATGCAGGCACTCCCCGCTGGGAGCAGGCTATTTAGGTCACTGTCGGCATCAACTATCTCTTCTATATTCTATGTTGCGGCGGGACTAATGATGTGTGTGTTATGCCCGTGTGTAATATTCTCTAACTCTGCTTCCTCAGTTTTCTACATACCCTGCGGGATGTTTGACAGCAGATACACTTAGTAGGATATTGGAAGAGCATTTTCTTCTAGTATCATAAACAGTCCTTCCAGTCAGTATGACTAGCGCGCACTAATTATTAATTGCCACCGATGGCTTATCGAGTTTCACCCGAACGCTCCGTAACTAAAAGTGTGTTCTGCAAAGCCATGTAGATGAAGTATTGTCCTGATAGCTGGGCAATACTGTATATACATATTACATTAAACAGTGGGCCGGATGGGTCTGGTTTGGCGTTTGTTTGCATCATTAAAAGCCTGGACAGCAGTTGGGTAAAAACTGTTTTTAAAACGACTCGTGCGTGTTCCGATCGCTCTATAACGGCACCCTGATGGCAACATCTCAAACAACTCATGGGCTGGGTGGGAAACATCTCGGAGGATGGATCTAGCCTTTTTTTTTAGCATTCTTTCATGGAAGAGGGACTCTAACGAGGGCAAATCGATACCTATGATTTTCGATGCAGTGTTTACTACTCTGTTTAATTTGGATCGCTCTTTCTGTGTGGTACCGCTGTGTGCTCTATATCCTTATCTACAAGTACTATAATGTAGCGTGCATATGACGGTGTACAGCTTTGAAGCTTTTAGCCTCTAGGCGCCAAGCTATTCTGGCACCACCCTTGAGCTAAAGCCATTGGTCTATATCTATAAGAAGTATAATGTAGCGTGTATATGACGGTGTACAGCTTTGAAGCTTCAGTTTAGCCTCTAGGCGCCAAGCTATTCTGGCACCACCCTTGAACTAAAGCCATTGGTCTATATCTATAAGTACTATAATGTAGCGTGCACATGACGGTGTACAACTCTGAAACTTTTAGGGGTTAACGCACTGGCTGGGCTCAGCTGAAGCACACATCTCGCCATGCTACGTGATCGCGCGAGCGCTTAGCCCAACAACACAAACAACACAACCGGTTCCAGGGGCAAACCTTGGGGGAAGGGAAGGAGGAGGGAGGTTACAGGGGACCACCCACCCGCCTAAAAATATATATCAATGTCTCTTTTTGGAATTGGGGCTGCGGCGGACGTGGGAACCCGGACTTTTTGTGTGCATACTAAGCCATACTGGGCACTGACACCAGACACAATCTTTAAGACCTTGTCCAAGAAAGGTGTCAATCCGACTGGGAGCCAAAGCGGCCTAAACCTCATCCATCACTGCCGAGGGAAACTGAACATCAACCATCTGCAAGAGGCATGTATCCTCCTGAGCCCGCAGTCGCACTAACTTATCGCAGTCGCCGCGGGGGCTCACGAGAATAGTATGCCTCTTGACGGTTGTGGCGTTTGGGCGTTGAAGGAACACAGATTTCAGGAACCAAATACGTCTCCCGTGGCAGGGCAGGGGTTAAGCTTAAACCCTGCTCACTTTACAGGTTTGAGGATTAAAAGTAAGAATATTTGTTGCACGAATGAGGTATATATTGTCAAGGGCCTAGACGCAACCAAAGACTGTCTTTGATGCACCGGCTCAGGGGCTCACGAAAACCTGTCTCAGTCTTGCAAATGGAACTGGTTGATCGCTGTACAGCGGCAGGTAAAACTCCCAATGAGTTCCTCCGCTTTAGTGTAACAGGCGCGAAGTCGCAGCAAGGGTTCCTTTCATTTATTAAGCAAACCCTGACAGAGACAAATCAACATAAATAAATAAACATCGAAAGTACATATTAACACCACATAAATATAACCGATATAAATAACAATAACATTCACTTTTCTATATAAATCATGTAACCATGCACACAAAATAATGAATCGATAACATTGACAAAATAGTTACAAAACCAAATGATTCCGAATCAAATCCAGAACAATCTACAAAATTCACTTAAGAATGAACACTATAAATATTAAAGAGCACACACTGATCAATCTGCTCCAAGACTCACGCAGTCTACAACAGATTGATCAGGGAGAATGCTATAAGCATAATCAAACGACACCATTCAATCCTAACACCAAACACACAAAAATCATTCTAATCCGACATACATACGATCATAATTATAATAATCAAAAATATAATAATCAAATAAAATAGACAATAAACTTACCCCACCAGCAGTCGGGTGCAGCATGTCAAGAGTACAACCGGTGGCAAGCCAATGTCAAATACAGTATAGCGAGTATAGATTGGTGTGAAATATAGTGATGGTGAGTACAGATCTGACACTGAGTTCAGTTCACTATGTTACAGACTCCCCTGCTAACAGTTGGCGTCCTCGACAACATCTAAATATCCTGCCACGCCTCTTTCTAGGAGAATCTTCATCAGGAGAGTTTGCGTCGTCAACAGTTTCTCAAACAGTCCCATTTCTTGCTGGATGGCCGTAACGGGGAGATGGTGAGGGTTGCTATGATACCCCTTGTTGTGGCGTGTCGATCTCCGGGGAATGCTGCGCTCCCCTGCTTGAGCATTGCCGGAGTCACGTCCTGAGGGTGAACCTCCATCTCTGACCTGTTGTCTCATGTCACCAGCAGTGGTATCACAGCTCTGGTTGTTGTCGCTGTCACCGTTTGTGGTGAGAATCTGATGGTCACGCACAGAGTCTGGCCTTGATGGGGACTCCGGACTGTCGTCACCAGTGTCGCTCGTTGACGACGGTGATGGAGAAGAGGCTGTTGGCTGAGGTCTTTGCTGCACTGGCGATCGCGGTACGAGTAGTTCGGTACGATGTAGTGTCCTAACAGATCCGCCACCGTCCGCAGAGTGCACCATGTAAGTGTTTCCTTGTGAATCTGGCCTCCGTAAAACTGTGTACGGTTCACTATTCCACGCGTCTTGGATCTTGTTTCGACCTCTGACCTGACGATTGCGAGCGTAAACAGTCGTCCCCTCTGCAATGCCGTCATCATTAACCCTTGAGGCCGCAGCTTCCTGTCGCCTTGAGACCTCTCTATCCGTCAGCTGCTGTGCCAGTTTGTGGGCTTGCTGGAGACGCTTCTGGTGCTCCGCGAGCCAGTCATCAACCCTAACGGGAGAATCCGTCAAAACTCCATCACTAGGAATTCCAAGAAGGCTGTCGATGGGCAGGTAAGGGTCTCGGCCAAAGAACAGGAAGTATGGGGTGTATCCAGTTGTTGAGTGAACTGTTGCATTATAGAAGAAGACCAGCTCTGGCAAATGTTCCGGCCATCTTCGTTTCGCTCTTTCTGGGAGTGTTCGCAGTCGGTCGTGCATGGTTCTATTGAAGCGCTCACATTGGCCATTTCCGCTTGGGTGAAATGGTGTGGTGCGACTCTTGTCGATGCCATACAGCTTGCATAGTTCCTTTATGACATCACCCTCAAAATTCCTCCCTTGGTCGCTGTGCAGGCGTTTGGGTATGCCATACTTGAGAAACCAGCTGTTTACCAGGGCTTTCGCTACACTCTGTGCTGTTTGGTCTTTGCAAGGGACTGCTTGAGTGAATTTCGTGAAGACATCGGTCAGTACCAACACGTTCTCCAGGCCACTGGTTGAACGTTCGAGAAGAGTGAAATCCATTGCGAGGACTTCTAGGGGATGGGTGGCGGTGAGCGTTCCCATGGTAGTGTGGACTCTTCTCCCTTCCTTTGCAAAGAAACATCTTTCACAATCATTTGTGTACCTGGTGATATCAGCCATCATGCCTGGCCAAAAACACCTGCCCTGGGCAAGCTTGCAAGTCTTCTCCGCTGCTGGGTGCCCGGCGTCATCGTGGACTGCTTTCAGAACGTCTGGTTTCAGTGATGAAGGAAGGATGACCTGGAGTACGTCTCTACCGTTGTCCTGCGCCACCCTATAAAGGGTTCCGTCCCTGTCCCTTAGCTGGTTCCAACAGCGGATTATTTTCCGCACGTTGGGGTTTTCCCTAGCTGCTTGTCGTTTGGTGGGTTTGTGACCAATTCTGTAGAGCTGCCAGACCCTTTTTAATGTGGGATCATGCTGTTGCAACCTGGGCAGGTCAGCTGCTGGTAGGGAGGAAGGAGAAGAAGTATGCGTAGACCTGACCTGGATTTCGTGCAGAACAAACTCTGGAGTGAGGTTTACGATGGCTGTTCTAATTTCATTTGGTACGGCGGTGGCTGCAGCTTGAGGCTCGTCGCATTCTGCCATCAATTGCTCGACATGGACCTCCCTTCTGCTGAGTGCATCCGCGTTCCCATTAGATCGCCCAGAGCGGTATTTCACTGTGAAATTAAAGTTGGCCAGTTCTGCGGCCCAGCGAGTCTCTGCTGCACCTAGCTTGGCGGATGTCTGGATGTAGCTGAGAGGATTGTTATCAGTATAGACCGTGAAGGTGCTGCCCTGCAGAAGATCTCTGAATTTCTCCGTGACTGCCCAGCGGAGCGCAAGCAATTCCAACTTCATGCTGCTGTACCTTTTCATGGATGTCTCTTTTTCCCTGAGTCCCCTGCTGGCGTAGCCAATGAAAACTCGCTTTCCGGTCTGTTCTTGTGATAACACAGCTCCCAGGCCTTGGAGGCTGGCGTCAATCTCCAGGATGTAGGGTAGAGTAAAATCTGGGTAGCCGAGGACTGGGGCTGTTGTTAGCTTTTGCTTCATGGTCTGAAATGCCTGCGTACATTGCTCGTTCCATCCGCTCAGACGTTTGCTGTGTCCCGAGCCTGGTGTTTTATTCAGCAGAGCGTGCAAAGGGGCTGCGATCTGAGCAAAGCCAGGTATAAATCGGCGGTAATACGAGGTCAGCCCGAGGTAAGCCCGTAAGTCTTTCTCGCTGGCGGGCAGCTGCCAATCTGCCACTGCGGAGACTTTGTCTGGGTCGGGTAGTATTCCCTCAGGTGTAACCATATGACCAAGATAACGCAGACGGCTGAAAAACAGGTGGCATTTGTTGGGCTGTGCCTTTAAGTTGAAGTTTGAGAGCCTTGATAGCACCATTCCCAGTCTTTCCAGCGTCTCGTCGAAGCTTTTCCCAAATACCAGGAGGTCGTCAACGTAAATGAGTAGGGTCTGGAAGTTCTGATCACCAAAAATCTTGTCCATTACCCTCATGAATGTGGCCGGGGCATTACAAAGCCCGAAGGCCATTCTGGTGTATTCATAGAGACCTCCAGTGCCGACCCGGAACGCCGTTTTTTCTATATCTTCTTGCGCCACTGGAATCTGGTTAAAGCCATGAGCTAGATCCAGGCTGCAGAAGTATTTAGATCCTTTCAGCACATCCAGGGCCTCCTCGATTCTGGGCAAAGGGTATGCGTCTTTGTGTGTCTTAGTATTCAATCCCCTATAATCAACGCAAAAGCGGATCTTGCCATTTTTCTTTTTCGCAATAACGCACTGTGAGGCATAAGGGCTGCATGACTCTCGGATGATGCCCTGTTTCAAAGCAGACTGCAAATAGTCCCTCACTTCAGCCCAGTACTGGGGTGGGATCCTGCGGTGTGGGACCTTGACGGCCGTGTCATCATCCGTTACGATACGATGATGGATTAGATCGCAGAAGCCAAGGTCATCCTCGCCTCTGCTAAAAACATGCTCATAACTGTGGAGGAGTGTAGAGAGACGCAGGCCCTGCTCTTGGGTGATGTCGCCGACAGATACTTCAGACATGATGTCTCTAAGTGCATCGTGTGATGGCAGTACTGTGGCTTCCTCGATGAGGATTTCTTCCTGTGTTACAGTCACGCTGTACTGGTGCGGGGTGTCGGCTTCAGCTGCACATGCTATAGGGACGTAGGGTTTCAGGTAGATGTCTCTGTCACTGACATTAGCGACCTGAACTGGTACGACCCCCTTATCGCTGAGTTGAGAGAGGCATCTCCCAACTCCGATTCCGGCCGGAAGGTACAGCTTGTCCGATGGCTCGACTAGAATGTCGCGCGTAGTACCCGGCGCAGCTGGCTTGGTTGTGCATGAGATTACTTTTAGGCTGCGTGCTGGGATCAGAACGGGCCGTCTCCCCAGTGGTTTCACGTAACTGTCGCTTGACACGGAAATGGCGTTCTCTTCATACAGGGCACTTACGCCTTGCCATAGAGTCGAGTCCGGATGGCTACCTCCCTCGACAGTCTTCAGGTGTCTTAAGATGTTGGAACCGAGCACACCGGGTACCTTCTTCTTCCTCTCGGCCATGACACCCTGAGGATCTCTAACCACTAAGAATGCCATATTGGGTAAAGTTCTATTCATCACTGTAATGTCTAGCTCTACATAACCAATAAATGGCACCTCGAGGCCTTGAGCGCCGGAAACCTTTAGGTAAGGGGAAACATCATCAATGTGTGTTGTGTCACTAAAAACATGTCTAAAGAATGTCTCAGTCAAGGTTGAAACCTGTGCGCCTGTATCAACAAGACATTTTACATCACTCCCCCCAATGTTTATAGTTACCACGGGACACTCTCCAACAGCTTTCTCCAGCCGTGATGAGCCACTAGCATATTGACCTCGTCCACCTGTCATCTGGCTCACAATGGCAGGTGTCTCCCGTTTAACGGTCGTCTTCGGCCGCTCTGCTGACGCTGTGGACAGTGCCGTTGAAGGTGTCCTGTTGCATGACAGATGTAGCATCGACGGGCTTCCCCTAGCTGGCTCCGTGCTGTGCCCTCTGCTTGGTGACGGCGTGTAAGGCCCTCCAGCTGAGCTGTGAGCTGAGCGATCTGCTGCTGCTGAGACTTTAGGATGTCCAGGTTTCTCTTCCAGACGTGGACGCAGTGCCGCTGGGGTACCCATCCACTGGACGGCTTTATCACGGAGATCAAAGAACGTCAGTGTAGGGACCTCCTCATTCAGCCGTCGCAGCTCTCTCCTTAGAGTAACATCTGCAACTGCTTCCGCAAGCCTCTCTTTCAAAATAATGTCCTTCCGCTTGGAAAAAGCAGAGTCTTTTTCTACACCTTGAATCTTGTCCGCCAGAACAGCAAGATTGTGTGAGCATGTCAGCAGATCCTCCCTGTCCTGTCGATAGGAGTAGAACTGCGACTGTAATCTGGGAAGTGATGCGCCATCACCAAAAACTTTCTCCAGGATGGACAAGATCCTATCCCCCGAGAGGCTGATGCCACCTCTGCCCACGATCTCCCGTCTCGCCTTGGCACCAAGGTGTTCCAGAACGAAGGCTGATCTGTCGGTGCTCTCGATCCTGCGCGAACTGATAGCAGCATGGATGTCGTCCAGCCAGTCTTGCAGAGTGATGTCGCCTGCATCACGTGGCCTGTCACAGAAGCGCGCGATCCTCGCTTGGTCAGAATGGACGAAAGCGCTGGGCTGTGCTGTTCTGCATGACGCTGACAGTTGGCCCCGGTCTGCATCCAGCTGTGCCTGAAGCTCGGCCACCTTCCGCTGGAGGTCCTCGACTGCTGTTGTGTCCACCTTCCGATCCTCCATGCTGATGGGGGTTGAGTCACTTCTGACACCAGATGTAACAGGCGCGAAGTCGCAGCAAGGGTTCCTTTCATTTATTAAGCAAACCCTGACAAAGACAAATCAACATAAATAAATAAACATCGAAAGTACATATTAACACCACATAAATATAACCGATATAAATAACAATAACATTCACTTTTCTATATAAATCATGTAACCATGCACACAAAATAATGAATCGATAACATTGACAAAATAGTTACAAAACCAAATGATTCCGAATCAAATCCAGAACAATCTACAAAATTCACTTAAGAATGAACACTATAAATATTAAAGAGCACACACTGATCAATCTGCTCCAAGACTCACGCAGTCTACAACAGATTGATCAGGGAGAATGCTATAAGCATAATCAAACGACACCATTCAATCCTAACACCAAACACACAAAAATCATTCTAATCCGACATACATACGATCATAATTATAATAATCAAAAATATAATAATCAAATAAAATAGACAATAAACTTACCCCACCAGCAGTCGGGTGCAGCATGTCAAGAGTACAACCGGTGGCAAGCCAATGTCAAATACAGTATAGCGAGTATAGATTGGTGTGAAATATAGTGATGGTGAGTACAGATCAGACACTGAGTTCAGTTCACTATGTTACATTAGAATCAGACTTACTGCGCCGATCCATGTGAGTAAGCAGCATAGAATCAGACTCACTGCACCGATCCATGTGAGTAAGCAGCACAGAATCAGACTTACTGCACCGATCCATGTGAGTAAGCAGCATAGATTTGCATGCGTCCCTGCCTTCGCAGGCGCTCCTGAAAATCTACGCCTTCTATTGGTGTCAACTTGGAGTATGCTTTTCTGTTAGAAAAGCCTTTAACCCATTTAGTCCCGAGTCCCTACAGCAGATTGACTGACCATGCTAATTCACCGGTAGTGCCAGATTAGCTTGGCGCCTTTCAGGCGCCAAGCTAATCTGGCACTACCCTTGAATTAGCATGGTCAATCCACCTCCTGCAATAATAATAATAATTACGGTATTTATAATGCGCTTATCTTATAATATATATATATATCTTGAATAAATTGTGTTGTACCCGTCTTTTCTAAGCGTGTTTCTTTCTCCGTTTGGGTACTTCTTATCTTATAATAATTATAACTCTAAGCGCGCACTCACAACTCACGCACGCATGCGCACGCTTTAGACAACGACTCGCGTACCACAAATAGTTAAATACATTACGACAGTCAGCGTGGGGTGGGGAGTGTGGTGGTATAGTGCTAGAACTGTTGAAAGAGTTGAGTTTTGAGGGCGGAGTGGAAGGAGGAGAGAGTGAGTTTCTGACGGAGAGAGAGTGGGAAAGTGTTCCAGGTGGATGGCCCGTATACCGAGAAGGAGCGGGGGCCGAAAGTGCTGAGTTTGGTGCGGGAATATGGAGGCGGAGAGGGTCGGAAGCGGAGCGGAGGGAACGGGGAGGAGTGTAGGGGTGAAGTAAGTTTGAGAGATAGGCAGGAGCGCAGTTGTTCAGGGACTTGTAGCAGAGATTAATGATTGTACATTGCTTAACGTCCCGACAGCAACAAGGCTTTCTCAGGACGTGCCTGCACTGATTGTGAAAAAAAAAAACTAAACAGAAAATTGAATGTATGTCGCCAGCCGGTCAAATACATTAAATAAACCTACAACATGGGGCATAAATAAAGCTAAGACCATTTAGCAACACACATCCAATATCAAGAGCTACAGGCAGTGCAGACAGTAGGGAGAGTTTTAAAAAGGCAAATACAGGTGAATGGACAAAGGGTAGACAGAAACACATGCCCCAGAATAGAGAGAAAAACCCACCCTGTGGGGCTGACCAGGGTGACCCTGGGAACTAAAAAATACCTAACCCCACCCAAGTCCCCCAGGGCAGACCCGGGTGGGGGATGTAGCAGAGAGACTGAATCTTAACTGGTACATAATCGTTAAGTAACACTTCCGACCGTGGGGCTAAAAGGGTTAAAGGGAAAGCCAGATACAACAGCTGCAACTCCCAAAAGAATACCCTACTCAATAGGAAAAAAATGGACATTTGTCTGGAACAGCAGTGATGTTCTCTAAAGGTGTTGCCATGAGAAGGCCAACCACACAGTCCATTCTTGTGAGCGACGAGATTTTCCCCTGTAATAATGACAAAGAAACGCTCGCTTTTCACAAAACGCGACTTACTGTCATCTGTCTTCACACCGCACAGTGTTCCAAGTCGTACTCCTGTCATGCGGCTGCCGAGCGTGAATCGATCGAAAGGCACTTTGGCTGACATTTCACCGGAAACGCAACTAAATCAACAACAAACTCAGCCATCATTCCGCTTCTAAAAAGAAAGACAGCAAACATGCGAGGAAGGAAAGGGGAAAAAAGGACGCATAAGCCAAAACAGAACGAACAAGCACATTTAGCTCATTCACGTCCAGCGCCATCTGTGGAAGAAGGGTCGAACATGACCACTCAAGCTACAGTTAACATGCCGATCCATCTCCCCGAGTCCAGACGAAAGGTTTATAAAGATGGTTGGTTGGTTGTACATTGCTTAACGTCCCGACAGCAACAAGACTTTCTCAGGACGTGCCTGAAATGCTTGTGAAAAAACCCACAAAACTAAACAGAATATTGGAGAAAGAAACACGCTTAGAAAAGACGGGTACAACACAATTTATTAATATTTCGGGTAAATACCCTTTGTCAAAATAGACAAACAAACAAACATAGAGATTAGCCGCTACTTATCTTCAATGGCAGAAGGAATGTGGCACACAAACATAGAGATTAGCCGCTACTTATCTTCAATGGCAGAAGGAATGAGTTGCCACATTCCTTCTGCCATTGAAGATAAGTAGCGGCTAATCTCTATGTTTGTTTGTTTGTCTATTTTGCCAAAGGGTATTTACCCGAAATATTAATAAATTGTGTTGTACCCGTCTTTTCTAAGCGTGTTTCTTTCTCCGTTGGGTACTTCTTTGCATATTACACGCTTGGCAGTCACCTTTTTGGTCTGGATTAAACAGAATATTGAATGTATGTCGCCAGCCTGTCTAATACGCTAAATAAAGCCAAGACCATTTAGCAACACACATCCAATATCAAGAGCTACAGGCAGCGCAGACAGTAGGGAGAGTTTAAAAAAGGAAAATACAGGTGAACGGACCAAGGGTAGACAGAAACACATGTCCCAGAATAGAGGGGAAAACCCACCATGTGGGGCTGACCATGGTGACCCTGGGAACTAAAAAGTAGTTAATCCCACACAAGTCCCCCAAGGCAGACCCGGGTTGGGGGGGGGGGGGGGTTTATAAAGAACTTGTTTTCAGCTGTTATGGTGACTTATGCCAACGCGAACCACACACACTACTTGGCCGACAAACTCGAAAATGTAACCATTTCCCAGTGCGGAAAAGGCCATCAGGCCGTCATCGGCCGGCGTTGGCCCGCGCACGGCCGATGACGGCCCGACGGCCTTTGCGCACTGGGTTTCTGCCCTTTAAAAGCAAAAGACTAAGTCCACTTTAGCAATACAGTGAAGCTCTTGCTGTTCACAACAATGGACTTACAATGTCGGCTTTCGGCTTCACCGCACAGATTGGTCTCCAGCAATACAAAAACGGAGAAATGACAGAAAAAAAGAAAACAGAATAACAACATGACAAATCGAGCGAAGCTGTACTCCATGACTATGTACCAGCAGCAGGAGATGGCTTGACCATGATAATTCAAGGGAAGTACCAGATGAGCTTGGCGCCTTCAGGCGCCAAGCTCATCTGGCGCTACCCTTGAATTTTCATGGTCAGTCCATCTCCTGGTGTAGGGTGTTGGGGCTAAATGGGAGGAGAGGGAAATGAATAATCGATACTTCGGCTTCACCGCACAGATTGGTCTCCAGCAATACAAAAACGGAGAAATGACAGAAAAAAAGAAAACAGAATAACAACATGACAAATCGAGCGAAGCTGTACTCCATGACTATGTACCAGCAGCAGGAGATGGCTTGACCATGATAATTCAAGGGAAGTACCAGATGAGCTTGGCGCCTTCAGGCGCCAAGCTCATCTGGCGCTACCCTTGAATTTTCATGGTCAGTCCATCTCCTGGTGTAGGGTGTTGGGGCTAAATGGGAGGAGAGGGAAATGAATAATCGATACCCATGTAAGGTTTTGTTCCGGATAACGATGTGGCCAGCTCTCCTTTGTCTAGATGAGTGGCGATGTTGAAATCTGTAACGTGACAGTGGCCTGAAACATGGAGGAAAAGAAAGTGTGCTGGTCTTTGATTTTGGGCCCTAGGGCTCTAGGCCGTACGGTCCGAACTCACAGATTAGCACACGCATCGATTGACATGCGTCACGATTCACGCCGTAAAGAAGTGATACAGATCTCTCTCTCTCTCTTAATAATTAATGGTTTGATTAGCAACGGCAAGGTCGACAAATGGCTTTTAAACTACCAAAACTTCCAATGTTGTCATACAAAGGATCTTTCTCTCTCTCACTCCCCCGCCCCCCCCCCCTCCACTTAGATATATGAATAATTTCGAAATTTGTTTTTAAAGGTCACATCGGCGGAGAAGTTGGGATGGCTTAAGATTTATTGCTTTTAAAAGTTGTGATGCTTCAAAGTGGATTTTTTTTACTATGATCCTCTTTAGTTTGACATTCAGGACATGCCGCATACGGATACGCAGCAAAATGCCGCATATCAGTATCAGTATGCGTCACGCGGCACTAATTAAGGCCGTTGTTAATTGGACGAACCTACCCATACATTTGTTCGCCAACTATGACGATCTAGAGTTCGCAATCTCAGGCGAACCAGGTTGGTGTTTAATTGGACGATCCAAAGATACGGCGAACTAGTACGAAGTAGTTCGCGAACCTCAGCAAACCATAGTTTGCTGTTTGCTGTAGTAAAATGATCGCAGGACATGTTGACCAATCCAAGGCGATCCTTTTAGCTGATTGGTCAAAACTTTTACTACCTTGTGCGTTGGAGATAAGAAGATTGTTACCGATCCAACAACTTGACCATAACGGACGGCGTTATTTCACTTTCATGTGAAGAACAAGACCTATTTGGACGGCGTTATTTCACTTTCATGTGAAGAACAAGACCTATTTGGACGGCGTTATTTCACTTTCATGTGAAGAACAAGACCTATTTGGACGGCGTTATTTCACTTTCATGTGAAGAACAAGACCTATTTGGACGGCGTTATTTCACTTTCATGTGAAGAACAAGACCTATTTTATTGACTTGTGGGAGGCGCAATGCTGTTTGTGGGATCCCTCCTGCAAGGAGTACAAAAACAAAAAATCTTTCAAACTGCAACGCAGCATTGTGGCAGCCACTTTAAACACCTTCGCAGACCTACTTCCGCCGAACCAAGCACTTCAGAACCATGGCGAACCTAGTTTGCTCAAGTTCGCCTAGGTTCGTTCAGGTTCGTTCAACCTCAAAAAGAAACAAACCAAAAGATCTCCGATCTAGGTTTGCCGATCAAAGGTTCGTCCAATTAAGAACGGACTTAAAACACCTGATCTGTACAAGGTAAAATTCCCCGACGACTGACTACGTTTGAGGAGACAGAAAGACCATGGCAGTTCCAGGCTAGTACCACAGCACATTGACGTCTAATATACCGGCATGGAGGATCTACATGTCAACCCTTTGCATGTCGGTAGCGGTTTTAGTCGTGATGATTCCTGTAGAAATCATGGCGACTAACACCGCTACCGACACGCCAAGGGTTAAAGAGTGTCCGTGCTGAACCGTAAACTAACCATACCTTGTTCGTCGAGTAGGATGTTGTCTGGCTTGATGTCTCTGTGAATGAAAAGACAGGTCACATTTATTTGCAACTCTGGAGGCCTAGGGCAACATCTGCAATACATACACAGCCCAGCACAAAAGCTGTGTGTAAAAGTGGCGCACATCCGCATGCATCCCGCCGGGAATTAACTCATTCGAGACGTGCCGCCTCCGGATACGCGGCGTAAACCGCGTATCGGCAGGCGGCGCGTCTCGAATGAGTTAAGAGGAGCATCATGTCGCATATGTGCCTCTTGGTGCTAGGACATCCTACCCAGGAAGAGCTGATTAGCTTAATCTTTCCATCTACAAGGGATTACAGCAGATTAGCTTAACCTTTCCATCTACAAGGGATTAGAGCTGATTAGCTGAACCTTTCCATCTACAAGGGATTAGAGCTGATTAGCTTAATCTTTCCATCTAAAAGGGATTAGAGCTGATTAGCTTAATCTTTCCATCTACAAGGGATTAGAGCTGATTAGCTTAACCTTTCCATCTACAAGGGATTAGAGTTGATTAGCTTAACCTTTCCATCTACAAGGGATTAGAGCTGATTAGCTTAACCTTTCCATCTACAAGGGATTAGAGCTGATTAGCTTAACCTTTCCATCTAACTGCCAACCTATTGAACAAGTGCATGAACGCACCTTCCTTTTAAGATAAGCGCATTATAAATACCGTAATTATTATTATTATTATTAATACGTATAGATGAGCAGCTAAGTTGATAGAAACATGACTAACATCTGTAAGAAGATATCCCCAAAATATATTTCTTTTATCACAGTTGACAAGTGTGAGTGATATAAATACACGGAAAGATGTTTCTTTCATGCGCACATTAGATCCCATGTTGATTACATCTCCACTGTTTGGGATGGTAGCGGTGATGTGCATATCAAAAAAACTAAATTTACTATACAAAAGAGCCATTAAAATGTAGATATAAGACCCATTCCTACCGCTGAAAAACTGCAAAGTCTCAAACTTCTTGGCCTTCGTCAACAACTCGTTTACAACAAGTGCATACTTATGTTTAAAATTCTCCACAAAAAAGCTCCACAGTATCTAACAGCTGAATTTACTCCACAACGACAGTGTGAAAGGTCCTCGAAGAACTGTACTCTTCCATTACCACTACCTCGCACTGACTTATTCAAATCAAGCCTAGCCTTTTCGGGACCACTTTCATGGAATTCACTTCCTCAACATTTAAAAACACTAACCCACCTTGCCTACTTTAAAACAAAACTACACATATACCTGATGGAAACTGCTTAGATATATTATTTTTTATCCTGTCATTCTGATGAAAGGTTATGTAAATGTATATATGTTAGTGCGTGCATTTACACGGCTGTAAACTTGTGTGTATGTATGTTTGATTTTTGGTACTTTGTGCTTGTTTTTGCTGTGCTATGATATTGTGCTCAGGGGTGTTATTTCCTTTTTTGTATTTGTTTATTGTTACCTTCGTATCATTTTCTGTTCTGTACTGCGTGTGTCTGTACTTATTTAGTTATGATCTTTGTTTGCGTTAAATATTTTTTTGCTTGTCTTCAGTGTATTTCATGTTGTAGTATGTTAGCAACGGCAAGCTTGAAAAATGACGTATTTGTATCTGTCAAAACTTCTACCGTTATGTAATAAAGTTTCATCATCATCATCTACAAGGGATTAGAGCCGATTAGCTTAACCTTTCTCTCTACAAGGGATTTAGAGCCGATTAGCTTAACCTTTCCATCTACAAGGGATTTAGAGCCGATTAGCTTAACCTTTCCATCTACAAGGGATTTAGAGCCGATTAGCTTAACCTTTCCATCTACAAGGGATTTAGAGCCGATTAGCTTAACCTTTCCATATACAAGGGATTACAGCCGATTAGCTTAGTTTTTCCATCTACAAGGGATTAGAACCGATTAGCTTAACCTTTCCATCTACAAGGGATTAGAGCCGATTAGCTTAACCTTTTCATCTACAAGGGATTAGAGCCGATTAGCTTAGTTTTTCCATCTACAAGGAATTAGAACCGATTAGCTTAACCTTTCCATCTACAAGGGATTAGAGCCGATTAGCTTAACCTTTCCATCTACAAGGAATTAGAACCGATTAGCTTAACCTTTCCATCTACAAGGGATTAGAGCCGATTAGCTTAACCTTTCCATATACAAAAGATTAGAGCCGATTAGCTTAACCTTTCCATCTATAAGGGAACAGAGTTGATTAGCTTAACCTTCCCATCTACAAGGGATTAGAGTTGATTAGCTTAACCTTTCCATCTACAAGGGATTCATGTTGCCGGAGAAGCCTCATTATCTCGTGTTCATAACAAACACAGCTTTGTTGATGAGCCTCTCATTCACGGAAATCAGCCTTATCCAATTAAAGTGGTCCTAAGCCTTTCCGCGTACGAGTGCACGTCAAAGATAAACGCACGGCTCGCTATCGGCGGTTCTGTCTCGTCTGCGAGAAGCACAGCTGTTTCATGTGCCCGTGCAACCGCAGGGGCTCATGAGAATCTAAGCCTCTTGCTGATGCAGTTCGACGCCTGTTACGTCCTCAGTCTGATGCAGACACACGCGTACAGCTTCATCTGGGTCAAGTCTCGAGTGATTTTGACAGACTTCCCTTTGATCGATTGTCCTTTAGAAAATGTCCAAGCGTTTGCTGAACTGAATTGTCTAAGCCACGAGAGATTTGTTTTATCTCGAAGAACAGCCGCCAAAGACATTAAGCTGTATGGTCTTTTCAACAGAAAAATAATTTGTCCTAATGCTTCGTTTCTATAAATGAGATACTACACAATCTGACGAGCGGTTTGTATTGAACGTTCACGGTACACTATTAATTCATTCACTGCCACAGCGGAGTGAACAGCATCCAAATATAAGAAGCATAGATCTTCATGAACCCCCGTGTCCACGGGGGCTCATGAAGATCAATGCCTCTTGCTGATCACATTAATGTCAGTGCTGCTCACGTAGACAGCAGAGATACATGATTTCCTGTATGTCGGTGTTATTTCTCAGACAGCTGCTGAGATGCATGATTTTCTGCCGCCGGTAGGGAAAGGTTTACAAACAATACTTGTTGCAATGGCTTCGGGATACAATCATTACACACAAAGTACTGCACAGGGACACAGACCCACAGCCATACATTACCTGTGAAGAATTTCCTGAGAGCGGAGATAGTCGAGTGCCAGCGCCAATTCACAGAGGTACAGCCTGATACACTCTTCACTAAACATGACGTCTTGCTGCACATGGTATCTCAGGTCCCCACCCAGCAGAAGGTCCACCACCATAAACATGTCTTCTTCATCCTGCACACGCACAAACAATGTGAACTTTAGCGGGCGATGGGTCGACCAAATGTAGCGCCAGATTTACATGGCGTCTTTCCACATCGTTTTCTTTGCTGATTTGTTTGTTTGCTGGATATTATTGCTTATTATCTTGCTTCCCTCCTATTAGAGCGGTAGACCACCCCATAAAGGGCCCCAAAGAATTGCAAGCGTTGATAAAAGCACACACGCACAAAAGGGTGTGGCAGTGGGTGTGTGTTGGGAGGAGGGGGTAAATTTTGGCATTTAATTCCTTTGGTGCCCTAAGCCAGCCTTCTTGAGGACTTGGGCAAAAACAGAAATGAGGCCAGGTTCAGATCAAATCCTAGGAAAGCAATTTTGGAACAGTTTTACCATGGTTCAAGTGAAACGATCGCGGCGGCGTGAATTCAACATGTAAACATGCACCATAATTCAAAAAAATTTCACAACGAATTTGCACTGATCTAAAAAAAATAACAAAAATGCTGGGAAAAAATTCGGATTTCCGAAAAAAATTCGGAAAAGTCCTATGTCTGCAAAAACAAAATATGCAACAATGTATGCATACCTTTTAACCCATTACATCCTGAGGCTGATTTAAACCGAAAAAAATTTCGGAAAAGTCCCATGTCTGCAAAAACAAAATATGCAACCTTTTAACCCATTACATCCTGAGGCCGATTTAAAAAAAAATGCTTATTTTCCTAAGAAGGCAATATTACAGATCTGGAGCTAGATCAACCGTTTTAGTTCAAAGGTGGTGCCAGAATAGTCTGGTGCCTCAGGCGCCAAGCTATTCAGGCACCACCCTTGAACTATCATAGTCAATTTTTTTTCTAGCAATGAGTGTATCAGGCAGGATGAAAAGGGTTAATACTTCGACTGGCGCGAAACTTAGCTACCAGATGAGCCGGCAGCTGGGGCAAGTCAGGGCATATTGCCGGCCAAAGGACTATCCAATAAAGTACAGCGCGCGTCCCTTGTACCGCTATTGATTCCGTAAGTTGATGCACGGCAAAACTACGCTTTTTATGCCTTACCGTTGCGTAGCAGCTGACGGTCAACAAGCACTGAAACCTGGGATTTATCCATCTGCAAGAGGCATAGATCATGATGCGCCCTAGGATAATGCGGGGGCTCATGAGGATCTCTGCCTCTTTCTAACTAATTAAAGCTCCCTGTCCTGAGACTGAGGAAATTACCGGGTATTACCGATGAAATGAATGAAATGGGCGTGAGATGTATTAGAAGATTTGCTAAGAGTTTCTATTGGACGTGTTCAGAAATGAATCACCTTGAACTTTCAGCTCATGTTGCGATGTGATGGCCTAAAGGGCCAAATGACACGACAGCACAGTTGTTATCTTTCACAATGTTTCAATGGCAGAAGGACTGAAATTCTATCTTACTCAACACACTGGTGTACTTATATGTACTGATCGACAGTATAGGTTATTTAACTTGCCTGAACGCGACCTTCTCTAGACAACAAAGGGTTCATATTCCACAATATCTCCTTAATACATGTTTTGGGTTTAATGCTGCAAAAAGGGGCTAACTTGAAAAATAAATGGTGTTTGAATATATAAAGTTTGAATGTCGTACAACAACGGGCTTGTATGTTCCTCTTCTCTTTCGCACATGGGGCAGTAGAAAACCTCTGCTACGTGTGTCTGTTCACATGGGGCAGTAGGAAACCTCTGCTACGTGTCTATTCACATGGGGCAGTAGGAAACCTCTGCTACGTGTGTCTGTTCACATGGGGCAGTAGGAAACCTCTGCTACGTGTGTCCATTCACATGGGGCAGTAGGAAACCTGTGTTCCATGTGTCTATTCACATGGGGCAGTAGGAAACCTCTGCTACGTGTGTCTGTTCACATGGGGCAGTAGGAAACCTCTGCTACGTGTGTCTGTTCACATGGGGCAGTAGGAAACCTCTGCTACGTGTGTCCATTCACATGGGGCAGTAGGAAACCTGTGTTCCGTGTGTCTATTCACATGGGGCAGTAGGAAACCTCTGCTACGTGTCTGTTCACATGGGGCAGTAGGAAACCTCTGCTACGTGTGTCTGTTCACATGGGGCAGTAGGAAACCTCTGCTACGTGTGTCCATTCACATGGGGCAGTAGGAAACCTGTGTTCCGTGTGTCCATTCACATGGGGCAGTAGGATACCTCCGCTACGTGTGTCTGTTCACATGGGGAGTAGGAAACCTCCACTACGTGTGTCTGTTCACATGGGGCAGTAGGAAACCTCTGCTACGTGTGTCTGTTCACATGGGGCAGTATGAAACCTCTGCTACGTGTGTCCATTCACATGGGGCAGTAGGAAACCTGTGTTCCGTGTGTCTATTCACATGGGGCAGTAGGAAACCTCTGCTACGTGTGTCTGTTCACATGGGACAGTAGGAAACCTCTGCTACGTGTGTCTGTTCACATGGGGCAGTAGGAAACCTCTGCTCCGTGTGTTTATTCATATGGGGCAGTAGGAAACCTGTGTTCCGTGTGTCTATTCACATGGGGCAGTAGGAAACATCTGGTAAGTGTGTCTATTCACATGGGGCAGTAGAAAACCTCTGCTCCGTGTGTCTATTCACATGGGGCAGTTGGAAACCTCTGGTAAGTGTGTCTATTCACATGGGGCAGTTGGAAACCTCTGGTAAGTGTGTCTATTCACATGGGGCAGTAGGAAACCTCTGCTACGTGTCTATTCACATGGGTCAGTAGGAAACCTCTGCTCCGTGTGTCTATTCACATGGGGCAGTTGGAAACCTTTGGTAAGTGTGTCTATTGATATGAGGCAGTAGGAAACCTCTCATCCGTGTATCTATTCACATGGGGCAGTAGGAAATCTCTGGTATGTGTCTATTCACATGGGGCAGTAGGAAACCTCTGCTCCGTGTGTCTATTCACATGGGGCAGTTGGAAACCTCTGGTAAGTGTGTCTATTCACATGGGGCAGTAGGAAACCTCTGCTACGTGTCTATTCACATGAGTCAGTAGGAAACCTCTGCCCCGTGTGTCTATTCACATGGGGCAGTTGGAAACCTCTGGTAAGTGTGCCTATTCACATGGGGCAGTAGGAAACCTCTGCTCCGTGTGTCTATTCACATGTGGCAGTTGGAAACCTCTGGTAAGTGTGTCTATTCACATGGGGCAGTAGGAAACCTCTGCTCCGTGTATCTATTCACATGGGTCAGTAGGAAACCTCTGTTACGTGTCTATTCACATGGGTCAGTAGGAAACCTCTGCTCCGTGTGTCTATTCACATGGGGCAGTTGGAAACCTCTGGTAAGTGTGTCTATTCATATGAGGCAGTAGGAAACCTCTGCTCCGTGTATCTATTCACATGGGGCAGTAGGAAACCTCTGGTAAGTGTGTCTATTCACATGGGGCAGTAGGAAACCTCTGCTCCGTGTGTCTATTCACATGGGGCAGTTGGAAACCTCTGGTAAGTGTGTCTATTCACATGGGGCAGTAGGAAACCTCTGCTCCGTGTGTCTATTCACATGGGTTGATTGATTGTACATTGCTTAACGTCCCGACAGCAACAAGGCTTTCTCAGGACGTGCCTGCACTGCTTGTGAAAAAAAACTAAACAGAAAATTGAATGTATGTCGCCAGCCGGTCAAATACATTAAATAAACCTACAACATGGGGCATAAATAAAGCTAAGACCATTTAGCAACACACATCCAATATCAAGAGCTACAGGCAGTGCAGACAGTAGGGAGAGTTTTAAAAAGGCAAATACAGGTGAATGGACAAAGGGTAGACAGAAAGACATGTCCCAGAATAGAGAGAAAAACCCACCCTGTGGGGCTGACCAGGGTGACCCTGGGAACTAAAAAATACCTAACCCCACCCAAGTCCCCCAGGGCAGACCCGGGTGGGGGCTATTCACATGGGGCAGTAGGAAACCTCTGCTACGTGTCTATTCACATGGGGCAGTAGGAAACCTCTGGTAAGTGTGTCTATTCATATGAGGCAGTAGGAAAACTCTGCTCCGTGTGTCTGTTCACATGTGGCAGTAGGAAACCTCTGCTACGTGTGTCTGTTCACATGGGGCAGTAGGAAACCTATGCTACGTGTGTCTATTCACACGGATTGTGAAAAGAAGGGCAGAAAGAGCTTAGTGGAGACAACATTGAGAACCACTACTTCGGCGAATTTTAGCAGTCAACCTCGCCCTGGAGTAGACGGCGTGCGTTAACTTATATAATAACCCCACAGCCGATTTTCCCAAATTTTGAAAGTGTCACCTTACAACTAGGTTCCAGTTGCAGGAGATGGGTCGACCATGATAATTCCAGGGTAGTGCCAGATTAGCTTGGCGCCATTAGGCGCCAAGCTAATCTGGCACTTCACTGGAATTATCATGATCGATCCATCTCCTGCAGTTGGGGCTAAGTGGGTTAAGTGTCTTTCTGACCAACCTAGGGGAACGCAAAATGAGACTCGATTTGATAATAATGGTGATTCATCATCCTGGGTCAGACGGATGCATCATAACCCCTTCACTGCCGTGAAAAAAGGTTCGGTTTCGGTTATTTGGGTTTAACGCCGAGCAGGCGACTAAGGCCATCTCACGGCGGGATGGGTAAAAATCTGGTCAGCCAGACTAAAAGCAAGGTCTTAAGACAAGATGTAAATATAGATTAAAAATCTCAGGCTAAAATGTCGCACATGTCTGGAAAAGAAACGTCTACAGACTCTCAAAAAGGGCAAATAAAAAAATTCACATAGTCTATGAATGCTCAGATCTTGTTAAAAATATTGCATTCTCTCAAAAAATTGAAGATTTTGTCCGGGGGAACATCCCGGAACAAAACCTTCAAGGAGTCTGCTGTGAAGTGTTTATATCTGGTGTCAATTAGGTCAGCACAATACAGCAAAAAGTGTCGAACAGAAAACTGCTCATCACAGGCAAAACACCATGGACGCTCATCCTGTTTAAGTAAGTAAGAGTGCGTAACATATGTGTGCCCGATGTGGAGCCGAGCAAGGACAGTCTCCTCACGGCGGCTGCCGCAGCGGAAAGGTAGACTGTCAGACAACTTAGGAAGAGCTTCATGAAGCTTGTTCCCTTCCTCTTTGTCCCACTCGGACTGCCACTCGCGGGCTATGTACGCACTAATAACAGGTTTAAAATCACTATAGACAGTCTGTGTGTCAGGGACAGGGTCACTGCGGGCACTGTTGGCAGCAGAATATGCGATTCTGTTGCCTTCGATGCCCACATGGCCTGGAACCCAAATAAAAATGATGTCATAATATTCCTTCATCAAGTCCGCGTAGAGCTCTCTAATCTGCACCAGCAGTGGATGGTCTGTTCCCGCGCCCTGAAGGGCCTGCAGGGCAGAAAGAGAGTCAGACAGAATCAGGAAGTTCCTTTCCCGAGACTGATAGGCATGCTTGAGTGCTAGCAGAATGGCCTGCAGTTCTGCACTAAATACAGAGGAATGGTCAGGGAGACGGAGCTTAAATGGGCGTCTAGGATGGCGAGAGGACACTGCAGCCGCAGCCACTCTTCCATCCTCAGACTTGGACCCATCCGTATAAAGACGACAATAGCCAGGAAAAATTGAAAGGAGTTCATTGAGGCTCTGTTGGTATATGGCTGGTGGAGTACAATCCTTCTTGTGGGCAGTCAAGTCCAGCAAGATGTCAGGAACTGGTAGTAGCCAGGGTGGAGTGACGTGTTGCAGAGATTCCGAAACTTTGTCCAGGTCCACTCCGGCCGCCTGCAGATGAGGTCGGACACGGAAGGAAAGTGGACGGACAGCTCCCGGATGGGCATCGTAAATCTCTGCAAACGACGGGTTAAAAACACAATCATAGGCAGGATTTTCTGGATGGGCCTTCAGCTTCAGAACGTAGCTGAGCATGAGGCGGATGCGGCGGAGCCTGAGAGAAGGCTCCCCTGCCTCTGCATACAGACTAGGAACTGGAGATGTCCTGAAGGCTCCCAGACATATGCGCAGACCTTGATGGTGAATTGTGTTCAGACGCTGCAGAACAGACTTGGAAGCCGAGCCATATACCACAGAGCCGTAATCCAGTTTGGACCGAACAAGGGCCCGGTACAGTCGAAATAAGACGATGCGGTCTGCACCCCAGTCAGTACGACCAACGACACGAAGAATGTCGAGGGCCTTCCGACAAGAAGTTCTAAGGTAGTTAACATGGTTGCAGAAGGTCAATCTTTTGTCAAAGATGACCCCCAAAAACTTAGCCTCTTCAGCCACCTTAATTGGCACTCCAGCAATGCTCAGGCTAGGTTCTGGAAAAAATTTCGTCTGGTTAGTAAAATGCACACAGACTGTCTTGGAGGGCGAGAATCTGAATCCATTGAGAGACACCCACCCCTGGATGCGATCAACGCACAGCTGCAAGCGCCTCTCAAGGGACGCAAGTCCTCGACCTCGTGCACACAAAGCAAAGTCGTCCACAAACAAAGAGCATTCAGAATCATCCTTGACGGCCTTTACAATGTTATTTATTTTAATGCTAAATAAAACAGGAGATAGAATACTGCCCTGCGGGACACCCATCTCCTGTTCAAAGGAGTCGGAGAGGGTGGAGCCCACACGGACATGGAACGACCTGTTGGACAAAAAATTGTGAATAAAAACGGGCAGATGCCCTTTAAAACCCATGTCCGACAAATCAGACATTATACCATGCTTCCAGGTAGTGTCATATGCCTTTTCAAGATCAAAGAAAATTGCATAGACATGCTGCTTGTTGACAAAAGCATCTCGGATAAAAGACTCAAAGCGGACTAGATGGTCAGTTGTACTACGGAAGCGCCGGAAACTGCACTGGAGGTCTGTGATGAGACCCTGTGACTCAAGATGCCACACCAGTCGGGCGTTGACCAAGCGTTCCATAGTTTTACATAAACATGATGTCAAAGCTATTGGCCGGTTGTTGCCCGGGTCGGAAGGATCCTTACCCGGCTTGGGAATTGGCACAACCACAGCCTGGCGCCAAGATGGCGGAAAATGACCGGTTATCCAGATATGGTTAAAGGCCTTGAGAAGTACAAGGAGTGAATCCTCAGGCAGATGTGTTATGAGCTGATAATGGATGGTATCTAATCCAGCAGCAGAGTCAGTACATTTCTGCATGGCTTGCTGCAATTCTGAAAACGTAAAAGGGGCATTATAGTCTTCCAAGTTATCCGATATAAAATCACAAGCACAAGATTCTCGCTTCTCCTTCTCTCTCTGGAAGAAAGGTGAATAATGCTCTGTTGAAGAATTATGGGCAATGGTGGAGGCAAGTAAATTGGCCACAGCCTTTTTATCTGTGACCAAACTGGCACCATCTCTAAGATGGCCGACAGAAGCCGAGCCACCCCTGCCCCTAATTCTTCGAACAGCCTTCCAGACTTTTTGGGACGGAGTCCTAGAAGATAAAGATGAGACGAAGCGTCTCCAGGAAGCACGGCGTTCACGTTTAAAAATATAACGGGCTTTCGCCCGCTGTCTTTTAAAGGTTAAAATATTTGCTTGCGACGGATTACGAAATGCACGTCGCTGAGCAGATTTGCGCATTGTTTGGGCCTTGCGGCACTCTTCATTGAACCATGGTACTCTCGGCTTCCGAGGGAGTGATGTGGAAGTTCTAGGGATGGTTTCACCTGCAACCTCCAACAAAATAGAAGTAAAACAAGAAACAGGTTCTTCAGCTGACATGACCACCTCCTCTGTAAGACGAGACTGACAGAGAGAGGCAAACAGAGACCAGTTAGCTTTCTTGAGATTCCAGCGCCCCACCGGCGAATCCTCCTCACAGCTGACCGATGACAGGACTACTGGGAAGTGGTCACTACCACACAGGTCGTCGTGAACCTTCCAGTCAAAGTCCAGCATGAGAGAAGGATCACACACAGTGAGGTCTAGAACAGAACTAGATCCGGAATCTGAGTTAGAGTATGTAGGTGAGCCATCGTTAAAGACACATAGGTTAAGTTGAGAAAAAACATCTTCTAACATCTGACCTCTGCCATCATAGTGGTCACTACCCCAAAGGTGAGCATGACCGTTAAAATCCCCCATGAGAATAAAGGGAGGGGGCAGTTGATCTACTAAGTGAAAAATATCATTGCTACAGACCCGCAGTGATGGTGGCAGGTAAATACTGCATATGGTTATGGTCTTTTTTAAGGTAACCCGAGCAGAGACAGCCTGAAGACAGGTGTCGATGCTAACGGGGCTACATAAAATTTGGCTACTAATGAGAAGAGCCGCTCCACCCGAGCGCCTCTCCGAATCAGAGCCTTTATGTATAACATTAAAACCATTAAAAGACACAGGGTCAGAAGTCTTCAGGTAAGTCTCCTGAAGAGATATGACTGAGGGGTTATAGAACTTGACTAAAAGACGTAATTCCTCAAAGTTAGCTCGAAAACCACGACAATTCCACTGAAGCAAAGAGTCCATGATTAAGTCTTATCTGGGGGTAAGGAGTATTTCCCCCCTTTTTCCTTTACCTTGGAAGGAGTTGAAGAAACAGAGGGGGGCCGGCTCCCGGGCCTCCTCTGGTTCTTCGGAGAGGAAGGGGGTGGAGCTGCCGCAGCATCAGCAACAACAACTTCCACTCCCTCCATCCGCTCCTCCAGTGCAGCATATTTGTTTTGAAGGGGGACATCTGTGTTCCCCTTCTGGGCCCGTGCGCACAGCGGTCCCATAGATTTCTTAGACTTCTGGTCCTGGGCAGCGTTCCTGCCGCTAGAGTTAGCGGCCTTAGAAGGCTGACCAGAGCCAGAAGCCTTTGGAGTTGACTGACTAACAGGTTTGGGTGGGGGCTGAGGCTTAGGGGAAACAGAAGGCGGCACAACCGGACCGGCAGTGTCCGCCTTCTGCGTTCCCTGGCTCCTTGTCACCACCGGAGGAGGGTTACTCTCCAGGGGCGAGATGAGCCGAGGCTCCGCCCCCAACCAAGAAGTTGGGGTCTGACATGAAAAGTCTTTGGTGGGGCGCTTGCCTGCCACCGCTGCACTAAAAGTATACACTGAGGTGTTAGAGGTTGGGGCAGCCGCAGCTGCACCAGGGCCTTCAACTAGTTTTTTGGCATCCAGAAAGGACAGCCCCTTCTCCACACGCACCTGCTGAATCTTGCACTCGGATATCCAACGAGGGCATTTCTTATCCGAAGCCATATGCGCCCCCTGGCAATTCACACACAGGGGGGTGGCTGTGCAGGACTCAGCAGAGTGTCCGGGCCTAGTGCAACGGGCGCATGAAGCCTCTGCCTGACGGCATGTCTTCTGCCCATGGCCATACTTTTGGCACTTAAAGCACCGGAGGGGAAGAGGGACGTACTTTTTCACTCTCAGGGAGTAGTAACCTCCCCAGATGGTAGTAGGAGGGGTGGGGGTGCCAAACGTCAGGATGATGGTAGGGAGACGGATCTCCCCACCACCTCGCTTGGAAGCGAAGCGCCTGACGCAAGTCACCCCCTGAGACTTAAGGTTCCTTACAAGTTCATCTTCTGACAGTTCTGCCAAAGCTTGATCTTTGATTACGCCTCTTGACGAATTCATAGTTTTGTGGGGTGTGACTTCCACAGGAGTGTCTCCGATGGAAGAGAGCCCCAGTAGCCCGCTGGAGTGTGCCCGAGTACGGCACTCCACCAGCAAGTCACCAGACCTGAGGCGCTGGGCGTCAGGCCTGCCAACACGGCTCCTGAGGGTCTCCCCCACCAGAAAAGGATGCAGCTTGGTAACTGGTTTCTCCTTCACCTTGCTATGGACAATGAGGAAGCGAGGCCATACGGCCGACGCCTGAGGCGTCGCTTCCTCACAGTCTGAATCACTGTCATGTGCAATGTCGGTGTCTATGCGCCGTTTCTGTGCTAGTTTTGGTTTTTTGGTTTTATCCATATTATATTAGTAGAGATATTCATCCCCCGGGGGTCCCCGCCCGCCACCGAGCCCAACAAGGGAAAGTGCAACTGTCGGCGGGTCTCCAGCAGACGCACAATGGAGACTGCCCGAAAGATATACTCAAGGGGGTAAGCCCGATTGAACCGTTTGAGCCACCGCCTTCTATCACACCGTTGAATGCAGGGGAATACTGGCGTAAAGCACCTAATCAGCAGCAGAAGCTATAGCATGGTGCTCCGTATAGCAACCCGCATGTCAACAGTGGGATAGGGCTCAACGTGACAAGAGCCGATTGACTAGGCCGGTACGACTAGCCTCCCGTTTAGGTAGAAGTCAAGGCCGAAGTGGAGTGTTGGCACCAGTGAGCCGCAGCCCAAAGGGAACCTCAGCCACCAGGATCCTCTTCTCCCCCGACACGGGTCTCCAAGCACGGCAAACACTTGGGATCCAAAGGACCAAAAAGTCACGAGTATTTTTAAGGACCAATCCAACATGGTACGACCTAGGTTAGCACAGCTCCTTAAAAACCGCACCAGTGAAAAGGCTGAACAACATATCTGCTGACATCAAGTCCTAATCCTGGACAAAGATGGCACCCGTCCGCTAGCCCACTCAGTCAGGGACTGAGCGGACTACCCACCTACGCCACGTGGAGGCCGGTGCCGGGTAGGCGTGAAAAAAGGTGAACAAGATCCAACTGCAAGAGACATAGATCCTCATGAGACCCCGCGTCTGAGACCAATTTGTATCCCTGTTTCTTGGACGGTGTGGGCTTTTGGTCGTTGAATGAACCAGGATTTTCAGAAACAAACATGTGCGTACAGTGGGAGGGAAGGGCTCAATCTGCACATTGACGCAAACTGGGCTCATAAGGATCCACGTCTCCTCTTAGTCTAACTTCAGGCTACAGATGCAATGACCCTACAAGCTGCAGTCAAGAATGCGTTCTTCACGCTCATATATACCGATTACAACATCCACAGGGTATGCCTAACATGGTGCACTATCAGCGCAGCGGTCGACGCTACGAATTGACAAACATATACACTGCCAACAAGAATGAACAAGAAAGGCAAAGCCCCTATGGCTCACGTGTATAACCAATCCACACATGTGTGACAATAAGTAAAGGGATGGCTTCTGCACCAACAAAATCCATGTTTCCTCAAAATTTAATCAGTTTCACACATCTGTGAAACCCCCGTGACCCTTGACCTTTGCGATCAGTCCACTAAATTAGTATACACTGGAATTAGTATACATAGGAAGGTCTTATCATCAGCTACCTTTGTGCCAAATGTAATTGAAAAGTTTGCAAAAATGTTGATAATAACTACAATTCTATCAGACAAATTGGCATTTTATACGCTTTTGTTGACCTCTTGTGACCCTTGACCTTTTCCGAAGGGTCATCCAAATTAGTAAGTATGCATAGATAGGTCTTACCACCAGGTATTTCTGTACGCAAGTTTGGGTGTGAAGTTGTGGACAGTAATTGAGAAAAAAATATTTCTTGTCAAAATATGGCTATTTTTGACATATTTCCTGAGCTCTTCTGACCCTTGACCTTTTCGAGGGGTCATCCAAGTTAGTATGCATAGATAGGTCTTACCATCGGGTATCTCTGTACAAAGTTTGGGTTTTAAGTTGTTAATAGTATTTGAGAAAAAACATCTTTTGTCAACTATGGCTATTCTGGAAATATTTCCTGAGCTCTTGTGACCCTTGACCTTTCCGAGGAATCAACCAAATCAGTATGCATAGAAAGGTCTTACCATCAGGTGTCTTTGCACCAAGATTGGGTTGGAAGTTGTGAATAGTATTTGAGAAAAAAATAAATTGTCAAAATATAGCTATTTTTGATATATTGTCTGATCCCCTGTGACCTTGACCTTTGTGAGAGGTCACTGAAATTGGTATATTTAGAAAGGTTTTGCCACGAAGTATCCGTGGGCCAAGTTTGAAGACTGTGGCTTGAATAGTCTCCGATATAATACCAACGTTAAAGTTTTTACTACGGACCACAGACGACGGCGGACGGACGGACGACCACTGGCTCAGAACATAGACTCACTTTTGCTTCGCAGGTGAGCCAAAAATCTTTTAGGCTCAAGTGAATGAACAATTCACTGAATAACGCTGACCTTTGAGATCTTGACCATTTCGAAGGGTCACTGAAATGAGCCAACGTTAAGTGTCTTGACATAATGGTTGTCATTTGTACCGGCAAAATCCAAGTTTTCTCCAAATGTATGCATTTTACATACATTTGTCAATCCTTCGTGACTCTTTGCGAGAGGTACACTAAATTAGTATGCATAAAGTGCCTCATCATCAGCTACCTTTGCGCCAAATTTGATTGAAAAGTTGGCAATAGCGCTGATAAAATCAAGAATTTTACCCAACACTGGCATTTTTCCACATAATTGCCGACCTCTTCTAACCCTTGACCTTACCGAGTTTTGATCCGAATTAGTATGCATAGAAATGCCTTACCATCAGGTATCTGTGTACCAAGTTAAGGTTTGATGTTGAAAATTATATTTGAGAGAAAAAAAGTTTTTGTCAAAACTGGCTAGTTTTGACTTATTTCTGGACTCCCTGTGACCATAACCTTTGAGAGAGGTCACTTGAAAAAGGTAACTGTGCCACAAAGTTCCCTTGTGCCAAATTCGAAGACTGACATAAACAGTGTCCGAGAAAAAGCACACGTTAAAGTCTACCACGAAAGACGTTAGTTAGTTATTTGGGTTTAACGCCGAGCTGGCAGGCAACTAAGGCCATCTCACGGCGGGATGGGTAAAAACCTGGCCAGCCAGACTAAAAAAAAGGTCTTAAGACAAGGTGTAAATATATCTTAAAAATGTTTCTAGCTAAAATGTCGCACAGGTCTTTAAAGAACTCAACACTCTCAAAAAGGTCAAAATAATAGAATTATCATAGTCTGTAAACGCTCAAATCTTATTAAAAAATATTGCACTCTCTCAGAAAACTGAACATCTTGTCCGGGGTACATCCCGGAACAAAACTTTCAGGGAGTCTGCCGTGAAGTATTTATATCTTGTGTCAGTTAGATTGGCACAGCAGAAAATGTTTAACAGAATACGGTTCGTCGCAGGCATAACACCATGGACGCTGCTCCTGTTTTAGTAAATAAGAGTGCGTAACATACGTGTGCCCGATGTGGAGCCGAGCAAGGACACTCTCCTCACGGCGGCTGCCGCAGCAGTAAGGTAGACTGTCGGACACCTTAGGAAGAGCTCCATGCAGCTTATTAGCTTCCTCTTTGTCCCACTCGGACTGCCACTCACCGACTATGTACGCACTAATCACAGGTTTAAAAATCACTATGAACAGTGTGCGTCAGGGACAGGGTCGTTGCGGGCATCGTTGGCAGCAAAACCTGCGATCCTGTTGCCTTCGATGCCCTGGGACCCCAATAAAAATGATGTCATAATATTCCTTCATCAAGTCTGCGTAGAGCTCTCTAATCTGCACCAGCAGTGGATGGTCTGTCCCTGCGCCCTGAAGGGCCTGCAAGGCAGAAAGAGAGTCGGACAGAATCAGGAAGTTCCTTTCCTCAGACCGATATCATGCCTGAGTGCCAGCAGAACCGCCTGCCAAAGATGACCCCCAGAAACTTTGCCTCCTCGGCCACCTTAATTTGCACTCCAGCGATGCTCTGGCTAGGTTCTCAAAAATGTTTTGTCTGGTTAGTAAAATGCACACAGACTGTCTTGGAGGGTGAGAACTTGAATCCGTTGAGAGACACCCACCCCTGGATGCGTTACAGTTGCAAGCGCCTTTGAAGGGACGCAAGTCCTCGACCTCGTGAGTACAAAGCAAAGTCGTCAACAAACAAAGAGCATTCAGAATCATCCTTGACGGCCTTTACAATGTTATTAATTTTAATACTGTGGGCAGTGGGCAGATTTCACATCTGCACGGGACATAGACGACCCCGCCCTCCACGAGTCCCCTGCTGCCTTGCAGGCCTGGCCGCTTGGCTGCGGAAAGGCTAAGGGAGGAAACCCCTGACATCAAAGCCCCCGTGTCTCCGGGGAAGGCTTTTGAGCCAGAGACTAGGACAAGGACAGTCTGATATAAAACCTACGACCCGAGGACCTCGATGCCATCGTCCCAGCTTGCTAGGCCATGGCAGATGAACCAAGGGTTTAAAGGTTGGGGCCAGTACTGCGCACACTGCACTCCACCAAAAAGCTCCACCGCGCAGGCTTTAGGAAACGTCCACGGACCATGACACTGACCATTCCAAGTCCTGTAGCGACGGGCGAGGGGCGAAACGGCAGGTGAAAGATGTCACTGGAAGCCGCAGTCTCAAACCTGCATGCAGGCGGTTCAGGATATTGGTCGCCTGATGTTGACCTGGGGATGACAACATCACTCGGCACACCCTGAACGACCAAGCAGCCTTCTCTAGGGACAGCACTGCTTGCTCCACACGGAGAGGGGCCTAGAAAAGGTGGCCTAACCAAAGCTCGTCCCCTCGCAACCCCAGTTGGCTAGCCGCGGTCAACGGGCATCTTCTCCTGCGGTCAAAAAACAAGAAAGAATAACGGATCCACTCTCATGACGACCACGACCGGACTCAACGTAGCATGCTGGAACATCCGAACCATGCTCGACAAAGCAGACAGCGGACGCCCTGGACGTCGCTCCGCCCTCAATGCCCATGAATTGCGGAGGTTAAACATCGACATCGCCGCGCTCAGTGAAGTACGCCTTCCGGACGAAGGCAGCCTCCAAGAACTTGGTGCTGGGTACACCCTCTACTGGTCAGGCAGGCCTGAATCAGAAAGACGGCTCTCAGGCGTGGGTTTCATGGTCAAGACCTCCATTGCGACTAAGCTGGAAAACCTACCAACGGGTCACTCAGACCGCATTATGTCCATGCGCCTCCCACCGAGACACCAGCAACACGTCACCCTTCTCAGTGTGTACTCCCCAACCCTCCTGGCAGAGCCTGCTGAAAAGGACAAGTTTTACACTGACCTGCGCAGCCCCATACAGAGCACCCCTGCAGACGACAAAGTCATCATCCTTGGCGACTTCAACGCCATAGTGGGCCAGGACTATGAAGCCTGGAAAGGAGTCCTCGGCAATCATGGCGTCGGGAACTGCAATGACAATGG
Organism: Semisulcospira habei; assembly: GCA_036245525.1. Taxonomy (NCBI): domain Eukaryota; kingdom Metazoa; phylum Mollusca; class Gastropoda; family Semisulcospiridae; genus Semisulcospira; species Semisulcospira habei. Next base: position 275,129,241 of record BTPG01000002.1, on the reverse strand, counting down.
CCGCCTACTGTTGGAGTTCTGTGCAGAGCAGCAACTGGTCATCACCAACACTACTTTTTAGCAAAAGGACAGTCGAAAAACCACCTGGATGCATCCTCGCTCCAAACACTGGCACCTTATCGACTATGTCCTAGTGCGTCAGAGGGACCGCAGTGATGTCCTCCTCACCAGAGTGATGCCCAGCGCAGAGTGCCACACTGACCACCGCCTTGTCCGCTGCAAACTCAGGCTCCACGTCAAGCCAAAACCCAAGAAATGGGGGCCCCCCAAGAAAAAGCTTGATGTTGCCAGCCTTCAGCGTGACGACGTGAAAGCTGCCTTTCAGACAGATTTACACCGCAGGCTCAAAGACACAGAGGACCCAGCAGACTCCTCCCCTGAAACACTCTGGGAACAACTGAAAACTGCTATTGCAAAATCCTCTGCAGAAGTCTTGGGTTTTGCTAGAAAAAAGAACAAAGACTGGTTTGACGAAAACGATGTTGAGATCCAGGAACACCTAGCAAAAAAAAAAAAAAAGAGCCGCCCATCAGGCCCACCTAGCCCAGCCTTCCTGCCCTGTAAAGAAGTCTGCCTTCCGCCTCGTCTGCAGCAGTCTCCAGCGCAAGCTCAGAGATCTCCAGAATGAGTGGTGGACCAGACTTGCACAGAGGACCCAGCTTTGCGCTGACAATGGTGACTACAGGGGCTTCTACGAAGCACTGAAAGCAGTGTATGGCCCCAGGCACCTGGTACAAAGTCCCCTGCGAAGCGCGAATGGCCAGGCACTCCTCACAGATAATACCTCCATCTTGAACCGCTGGTCGGAGTACTTTCAGAGCCTCTTCAGCGCTGAGCGCACTGTTCAAGAAGCAGTCGTCCTACAAATCCCACAACTCCCAGTAAAGGTTGAATTGGACGAACCGCCCACCGCTGAAGAGACCCTCACAGCCATCCACCAGCTCAAGAGTGGCAAAGCAGCAGGCATTGATGGAATACCGCCAGAGATCTGGAAACATGGAGGCACAGCACTGCACAACAAGCTCCATGACCTCTTTCTCTGCTGCTGGGAGGAAGGAACACTACCAAAGGATCTCCGTGATGCTGTCGTTATCACCCTGTACAAGAACAAAGGCGAGAAGTCTGACTGTTCCAACTATCGGGGAATCACCCTGCTGTCCATTGCTGGGACAATTCTTGCAAGGCTGCTCCTGAATCGGCTGGTACCTGCCATCGCTGAAGACCACCTCCCAGAGGGCCAGTGTGATTGATTGTACATTGCTTAACGTCCCGACAGCAACAAGGCTTTCTCAGGACGTGCCTGCACTGCTTGTGAAAAAAAAAATAAATAAACAGAACATTGAATGTATGTCGCCAGCCGGTCAAATACGTTAAATAAACCTAACACATGGGGCCTAAATAAAGCTAAGACCATTTAGCAACACACATCCAATATCAAGAGCTACAGGCAGTGCAGACAGTAGGGAGAGTTTTAAAAAGGCAAATACAGGTGAATGGACAAAGGGTAGACAGAAACACATGCCCCAGAATAGAGAGAAAAACCCACCCTGTGGGGCTGACCAGGGTGACCCTGGGAACTAAAAAATACCTAACCCCACCCAAGTCCCCCAGGGCAGACCCGGGTGGGGTACAGAGGGCCAGTGTGGCTTCAGAGCAAACAGGAGCACCACCGATACGGTCTTTGTGCTGAGACAACTTCAGGAGAAGTGCCGCGAGCAGAACAAAGGGCTGTACGTAACGTTTGTCGACCTAACAAAAGCGTTCGACACTGTGAGCAGGCAAGGCATGTGGCAGATCCTGGAGCGACTTGGCTGTCCCCCAAAGTTCCTCAGCATGATTGTCCAGCTACACGAGGACCAGCAAGGCCAGGTCAGACTCAACAATGACCTCTCAGAACCATTCCCTATTCTCAACGGCGTAAAGCAGGGCTGCGTGCTGGCACCGACCCTCTTCACCATCATTTTTAGCATGATGTTGAAGCAGGCCACAGTGGACCTCGATGATGACGATGCAGTGTACATCAGGTATCGTCTCGATGGCAGCCTGTTCAAACTCAGACGACTGCAGGCCCACACGAAAACCCTAGACCAACTGATTCGTGAGCTGCTTTTTGCTGATGACGCTGCCCTCGTTGCACACACACACAGAGCCCTGCAGCGCATCACGTCCTGCTTCGCAGACGCTGCCCAGCTCTTTGGACTCGAGGTCAGTCTGAAAAAGACAGAGGTCCTCCATCAGCCGGCACCCAAGACAGTGTATCGCCCTCCTCACATCACCATTGGCGAGTCTGAACTAAAGTCAGTGCACCAGTTTACTTACCTTGGCTGCATTATCACGTCGGACGCCAAGCTGGACAAGGATTGATTGTACATTGCTTAACGTCCCGACAGCAACAAGGCTTTCTCAGGACGTGCCTGCACTGCTTGTAAAAAAAAACAACTAAACAGAACATTGAATGTATGTCGCCAACCGGTCAAATACGTTAAATAAACCTAACACATGGGGCCTAAATAAAGCTAAGACCATCTAGCAACACACATCCAATATCAAGAGCTACAGGCAGTGCAGACAGTAGGGAGAGGTTTAAAAAGGCAAATACAGGTGAATGGACAAAGGGTAGACAGAAACACATGCCCCAGAATAGAGAGAAAAACCCACCCTGTGGGGCTGACCAGGGTGACCCTGGGAACTAAAAAATACCTAACCCCACCCAAGTCCCCCAGGGCAGACCCGGGTGGGGTACTGCTGGACAAGGAGCTTGACAGCAGGCTGGCAAAAGCGAACAGCGCTTTCGGGCCACTTTTCAAGCGGGTGTGGCACAATCAACAGCTGAAAACAGGCACCAAGATCAGCGTGTACAGAGCTGTGGTCCTCGCCACCCTGCTGTATGGTTCCGAGTCCTGGGCCCTCTACCGCTGCCAACTACGACTCCTCGAACGCTTCCACCAGCGCTGCCTGCGCACCATCCTGGGCATTCACTGGAGTGACTATGTCACCAACGTCGAGGTCCTTGAACAGGCTGAAACTGTGAGCATCGAGGCTTTGCTGCTGCGGACACAGCTCCGCTGGGCGGGGCATGTCTCCAGGATGGAGGATCATCGCCTACCAAAGATCACCCTGTTCGGCGAGCTTGCTACTGGACACCGTGACAGAGGGGCACCAAAGAAGAGATACAAAGACTGTCTCAAGAAGTCACTTAGTGCCTGCCAAATCGACCACCACCAGTGGTCTTCGCTTTCTGTGGACCGTGACACCTGGCGCTCCACCACTTACAAGGCAGCTGTCTCCTTTGAGGACTCTCGCAGAGCTAGCCTTAAGGACATGCGGCTCAGGAGAAAAACAGAGATGCCGCAACTCAGAACCCTGGCCATACCTCCCCCTGCAGCCACTGCGGTCGAACCTGCCTGTCTCGGATTGGCCTCCGCAGCCACGAGCAAGCCTGCAGACGTCGTGGGCAACTCCTATAAAATCTTCGTTCGCGAAGTCAAGCCAAGAGAGAATTTTAATACTAAATAAAACAGGAGATAGCATGCTGCCCTGCGGGACACCCATCTCCTGTTCAAAGGAGTCGGAGAAGGTGGAGCCCATACAGACATAAAACGACCGGTTAGAAAAAATTGTGAATAAAAACCGGCATGTGCCCTTTAAAACCCAAGCCCAACAATTCAGACATTATACCATATGTCCAAGTAGTGTCATAATTGCATAGACATGCTGCTTGTTGACAAAAGCATCTCAGACAAACGACTCAAAGCGGACTTATGGTCAGTTGTACTACGGAAGCGCCGGAAACCGCACTGGAGGTCTGTGATGAGACACTGTAACTCAAGATGCCGCACCAGGCGGGCGTTGGCAAGGCGCTCCATAGTTTTACATAAACATGACGTCAACGCGATTGGCCGGTAGTTGCCTGGGTCGGAAGGATCCTTACCCGGCTTGGGGACCGGCACAACCACAGCCTGGTGCCAAGATGGTGGAAAATGGCCAGTTATCCAGATATGGTTAAAGGCCTTGAGAAGTACAAGGAGTGACTTCTCAGGCATATGCGTTAGGAGTTGATAGTGGATAGTATCTAGGCCAGCAGCAAAGTCATTACATTTCTGCAGGGCTTGCCGCAATTCCTATAATGTAAAAGGGGTATTATAGTCTTCTGAGTATCCGATTTAAAATCACAAATACGAGACTCTCGCTTCTCTTTCTCTCTCTGATGGGCAATGGTGGAGGCAAGCGAATTGGCCACAGCTTTTTTTTTTTATTTATCTGTGAGCAAGTTGGCACCATCTCTAAGATGGCCGACAGAAGCCGAGCCACACCTGCCCCTAGTTTTTCGAACAGCCTTCCCGACTTTCTGGGACGGAGTGCTAGAAGTTAAGGACGAGACGAAACGCCTCCAGGAAGCACGGCGTTCACGTTTAAAAATGTAACGGGTCCTCGCCCACTGTCTTTTAAAGGTTAAAACATTCACTTGCGACGGATTACAAAAAGCACGTCGCTGAGTAGATTTGCGCGTTTTTTTTTTTAGCCTTGCGGCACTCTTCGTTGAACCATGGTACTCTCTCGACTTCCGAGGGACTGATGTGGAGGTTTTAGGGATGGTTTCACCCACTACGTCCAACAAAATAGAAGTAAAACAATAAACAGGTTCTTCAGCTGACATGACCACGCCCTCTATAATACGAGACTGACAGAGGGAAGCAAACGGAGGCCAGTTAGCTTTATTGAAATTCCAGCGCCCCACTGGTGGATACTCCTCACAGCTGACCGATGACAGGACTACTGGGAAGTGGTCACTACCACACAGGTTGTCGTGAACCTTCCAGTCAAAGTCCAGCATGAGAGAAGGATCACACACAGTGAGGTCTAGAACAGAACTAGATCCTGAACCTGGGTTAGAGTAGGTAGATGAGCCATAAGTTGAGAAAAAACATCTAACATCATAGTGGTCACTACCCCACATGTGAGCGTGACCGTTAAAATCTCCCATGAGAATAAAGGGAGGGGGCAGCTGATCTACTAAGTTAAAAATATCATTACTACAGACTCGCAGGGATGGTGGCAGGTAAACACTGCATATGGTTATGGTCTTCTTTAAGGTAACCCGAGCTGCGACAGCTTGAAGACAGGTGTCGACGCTAACGGGACTACATAAATTTGGCTGCAAATGAGAAGAGCTACTCCACCCGAGCGCCTCCCCGAATCAGTGCCTTTATGGAAAGAATTAAAACCATTAAAAGAGACAATCCAGACCAAAAAGGTGACTGCCAAGCGTGTAAAATGCAAATAAATACCCAACGGAGAAAAAAACACGCTTAGAAAGGACGGGTACAACACAATTTATTAATATTTCGGGTAAATACCCTTTGTCAAAAGAGTTGCCACATTCCTTCTGCGAATGAAATAAGTAGCGGCTGATCTCTCTGTTTGTTTGTCTATTTTGACAAAGGGTATTTAGCCGAAATATTAATAAATTGTGTTGTACCCTTCCTTTCTAAGCGTGTTTCTTTCTCCGTTGGGTATTTATTTGCATTAAAAGAGACAGGGTCAGAAGTCTTCAGGTAAGTCTCCTGAAGAGATATTACTGAGGGGTTATAGGACTTGGCTAAAATACGTAATTCCTCAAAGTTAGCGTGAAAACCACGACAATTCCACTGAAGAAGAGAGTTACATGGTTGTGTCTTATGTGGGGAGAAAAGTTTCTTCCCCCCTTGTCCTTCGCTTTGGAAGGAGTCTAAGAAACAGAGGGGGGCTCCCGGGCCTCCTCTGGTTCTTCGGAGATGAGGGGAGTGGAGCTGCCGCAACACCAGCTACGACAACTTCCACTCCCTCCATCTGCTCCTCCAATGCAGCATATTTCTTTTGAAGGGGGACATCAGTGTCCCCCACCAGGGCCCGTGCGCACACCGGTCCCATAGCTTTCTTAGACTGGTTCTGGGCAGCGTTCCTGCCGCTAGAGTTAGCGGCCTAAGAAGGCCGACCAGAGCCAGAAGCCTTTGTAGTAAGATTGACAGGCTTTGGTGGGGGCTGGGGCTTAGGGGCAGCAGAAGGCGGTGCCACCGGACCGGTAGTGTCCGCCCTCTGCGTTCCCTGGCTCCTCGTCATCACTGGAGGAGGGTTACTCTCCAGGGGCGAGAGGAGCCCAGGCTCCGCCCCCAAACAAGAAGTTGGGGTTTGACATGAGAAATCTTTGATGGGGCGCTTGCCTGCCACCGCAGCACTGAATGTATACACAGAGGCGTTACTAGAGTTTGGGGCAGCCTCAGCTGCACCAAGGACGTCAACCAGTTTTTTGGCGTCCGCAAAGGACAGCCCCTTCTCCACACGCACCTGCTGAATCTTGCACTCGGATACCCAACGAGGGCATTTCTTATCCGAAGCCATATGCGCCCTCTCCCCCCCCCCCCCCCCCCCCGGCAATTCACACACAGGAGGGTGCAGGACTCAGCAGAGTGTCCGGGCTTAGTGCAACGGGCGCATGAAGCCTCTGCCTGGCGGCATGTCTTCTGCCCATGGCCATACTTTTGGCAATTAAAGCACCGGAGGGGGAGAGGGACGTGACTCTTCCCTTTTAAGAAGTAGTAACCTCCCCAGATTGTAGAAGGGCTAGGGGGTGCCAAACGTCATGATGATGGTAGAGAGACGGATCTCCCCACCACCTCGCTTGGAAGCGTAGCGCCTGACGTAAGTCACCCCCTGCGACTTAAGGTTCTGTACAAGTTCATCTTCCGACAGTTCTGCCAATGCTTGATCTTTAATCACTCCTCTAGAAGAATTCATCGTATAGTGAGGTGTAATCTCCACTGGAGTGTCTCCGATATAGGAGAGCCTTAGTAGACCGTTGGAGTGTGCCCAGGTACGGCACTCTACCAGCAAGTCACCAGACCTGAGGCGCTGGGCGTCAGGCCTGCCAACACGGCTCCTGAGGGTCTCCCCCACGGAAACAGGCTTCTCTTTAACTTTGCTGTGGACAATGAGAAAGCGAGGCCAGACGGCCGACGCCTGAGGCGTCGCTTCCTCACAGTCCGAGTCTCTATCATTCTCAAAAACAATGTCGGCGGCTATGTGCCGCTTTGGTGCCAGTTTTTTTTTTTTTTTGGGGGGGGGGGGGGTTTCCATATTATAGTATGATAGATATTCATCCCCCGGGGATCCCCGGCCACCACCGAGCCCAACAAGAGAAGGTGCATTTGACGGCGGGTCTCCAGCCGACGCACGATGGAGACTGCCCGAAAGGTATACTCAGAGGTTTAAGCCCGATTGAACCGTCTGAGCCACCGCCTTCTATCACATTGTTGAATGCAGTTGAATACTGGCGTAAAGCACCTAATCAGCAGCAGAGGCTATAGCATGGTGCTCCGTATATCAACTCTGCATGTCAACAGTGGGATAGGGCTCAACGTGACAAGAGCCGATTGACTAGGCCGGTACGACTAGCCTCCCATTTAGGTAGAAGTCAAGGCCAAAGTGGAGTGTTTCAGCCACCAGGATCCTCTTTTCCCCCGACACGGGTCTCCAAGCACGGCAAACACTTGGGATCCAAAGGACCAACATGGTAGGACCTGGGTAAGCACAGCTCCTTAAAAACCGGACCAGTGAAAAAGACTGAACAACATATCTGCTGACGTCAAATGCTAATCCTGGACAAAGATGGCACCCTTCGCTAGCCCACTCAGTCAGTGGAGGCCGGCGACGAGTGGGCTACCACGAAAAACGGACGACGGCGGATTGGCCGAGTACATGGACTCTGTTTGGCTACCGCACGTCAACGTGTGCAAAAGAACCTCGGGCCGACGTCAGCCCGAGGATCTCTGCTTGCTGGGTAGTCTAAGTCTATAGATGTAATGCTCGTTATAAGTAATCGCCGCAGTGAACATTTAGACATTGACATACGACAGCGATATAATATGCCCATTAAGCAGAAGGTGATCGGGCCGCCGTCGACTGGAACTGGCCGGCGCACAGACGTGCGCGGATTAGCTACGTCCGACATCGGGCAGATACAGTCGGTTTGGTCACTGGGTAATGATGATAACAATGCCACCAACTGGCGGCAACGTGCAATTTGGACTGGGTCACAATGCACCGTGCGCCCGACCAAAGCTGCCATGCGATGCCCAGAAATGTCACCGTGCAGTAATTTGTGCAGCACGTTGTAATTTGTGCAGCACTTTATTCCCCCAAAAGTACAGATGAGCAATTTACGGCGGCGAAAGACCTGCAGCTTGATGACCTTTCGTCACAATGCGCAAAAGGCCATCGGAACGACGTCAGCTGCTGTTGGCCCGCGCACGACCGTGCGCGGGCCAACGGCGGTCGAATTCGGCCCGATGCCCTTTTTGCACTAGGGATGCGTCATAAAAAAATCTGTCGGCCAGATGGCCTTTGTGCACTAGGGGTGCGTCATAAAAAGATCTGTCGGCCAGATGGCCTTTGTGCACTAGGGGTGCGTCATAAAAACATCTGTCAGCCAGATGGCCTTTGTGCACTAGGGGTGCGTCATAAAAACATCTGTCGGCCAAATGGCCTTTGTGCACTAGGGGTGCGTCATAAAAACATCTGTCGGCCCGATGGCCTTTGTGCAGTAGGGGTGCGTCATAAAAACATCTGTCGGCCAGATGGCCTTTGTGCACTAGGGGTGCGTCATAAAAAAATCTGTCGGCCAGATGGCCTTTGTGCACTAGGGGTGCGTCATAAAAACATGTCGGCCCGATGGCCTTTGTGCACTAAGGGTGCGTCATAAAACATCTGTCGGCCCGATGGTCTTTGTGCACTAGGGGTGCGTCATAAAAACATCTGTCGGCCCGATGGCCTTTGTGCACTAGGGGTGCGTCATAAAAACATCTGTCGGCCCGATGGCCTTTGTGCACTAGGGGTGCGTCATAAAAATCTTCTGACTGAAAATTACGGTTCTTCATTCTTGTTTTTTTTAAATATGCAAATTTCTAATCTATCAAACATTACTCATTTTCTTTATTCGTTATTGTGCGATTAAGAGATGATGTTGATGATCAAACTTTATTTATTAACGTTAACAAGTTTTGACAGAAACCAATCGTCATTTTACAAACGTGCCGTTGCTAACATCTACAATATAAAATAGGTTAAAACAAATAAATAAAATAAAATGAAATGAAACTTTATTTTCCACGGATAAAAAGAATAGGCGAGCAGACCTTTTTTCATTCTTGTCCTTGCTACAAGCTACATGAAAACACACGCACACACACACGCACTTGCACACACACAGGCACGCACGCACGCACAGACACCAAAATACGTAAATCAGAGGTAGGTCAGACGGGTCATGATGTATGTCCGGGGCCTTCAACCAACGCCTGCGTCAGACGAATCACAGTCCCGACCCACGTCTGGCTAATATGCATTACACACGGTACATGAAAAACAACTACATAATAAACACATACATATACATTGCACACTGTTAAGACTACATCTGGTACATTGAACGCAAAACTGTAAGCATAAACGTCAAGACGTTTTACTTCCTCCTGACTAACCAGACACACACATACACGTACGCAAGAACACACACACACACACACACACACACACACACACACACACACACACACACACACACACACACACACCAGCTTAGGCAAACATGCACAAAACACACTGTTCCGCACACATGCACGCACACACACATACACACGCGCCCATTTACTTTACAAACTTGATAACAGTCATTATTCAGAACGCAGTAGTCGAGTGCGCTTTGTTCGGCGACTCCATTAAGTGCCCGAATAGTCATGCCTTGAAGGTGGACAATGAAGATGCCTCGGTAATATTGGCCGGAAACGAGTTCCGAAGTTTGGCCCCTGAGTAAGACAGACTAGTTTTGAAGATATCAAGTCGTGGCTTAGGTACTGACAGTTTGTTCCTTGTTGTCTTGTACGGTGTGTTAGCATACTTAAACAAATCCGAGAAGTACCGCGGGGTTTTGGATATGCGGACTTTAAACATTAACACGCCCTTATTGAACTGAGAGGTTACGTAACGGAAGCATGTCAAGGGCCCTGAGCCGCTCGTCAGTACTGTCCCTGCTATTAGGAAGGATTTAGCTTGGCAGCCCTCTGGTGGAGGGAATTAAGCCTCTTTAACCACTTATCACTACACCCGTCCCAGACTGCAGATGCGTAGTCAATGTGGGACTGGATGTGAGCGCTGAAGAAGAGTATTCTAGTTTGCGAATTTGTAAAGAAAATAAGTTTGGAAAGGAGAAATAATTTTCTGGCTACAATTTTGCACACACTGTTTACATGAGCATGCCATGTCAATTGATCGTCTATAATAATAATACTAATAATAATACTAATACTACTAATAATAATACTAATACTAATAATACTACTAATAACAATACTAATAATAATAATAATTACGGTATTCATAATAATTATAACTCTAAGCGCGCACTCTCAACTCGCGCACACATGCGCACGCTTTTGACAATGACTCACGTACCAACAAATACATTACGACAGTCAGCTTGGGGTGGGGAGTGTGGTGATGTTATAGTGCTAGAATTGTTGAAATAGGTGAGTTCTGAGGGCGGACTGGAAGGAGGAGACGCCTAACAGCCAGCGCTATTTAACTTGTTTAATCAGCTCGCAGTTAAGGGAAAGGTTAAGTGGCGGTGGGTTTAGCTGGTGCTTTTGACGTGTAGTAATTAACATGCACTCTGTTTTAGATTGGTTAGGTATCATGTAGTTGTCTCGGCACCAATTTGAGACGTCAAATAGACTATTTTGCAAAGAAGAATTAATTGTAGATATCTTTGACGACGACACGTTGAGAGTAGCGTCGTCTGAAAACAAACTGCATCGCACATTTGATTGTCAAATCATTAATAAAGATTAAAAACAAGAGAGGGCCTAAAATAGACCCCTGGGGCACTCCATGCTTAATCACACCTTCAAAGGAACGCTTACCGTTGACAAAAACATACTGAGATCTATTGCTTAGATACGATTTAAAGAAGGCAGCAGAAGTTGTGTCTATGTGGTATGCCAACAGCTTCTGTAGCAACAGTTCATGGTTGACCAAGTCAAAAGCTTTAGAAAAATCTAAAAATACCGCACCGGTCATTTTAGCATTGTTTATTGAATTTAGCCAGGTATTGGTCATATGAGACAGAGCCGTGTGACAAGAGTGGCGGGGTCTGAAGCCTGACTGTAACGGATAAATCAAGTTACGTGTCTCCAGGAAGTGACTCAGGTGTCTGTGGACATGTCTTTCTATCGGCTTTGACAAAGCTGATAAAAGTGAAATTGGCCTAAATTTGTTGGGGTCAGCGAGGTCTTTAGTTTTAGGCAACGGAATGACTTAGCTATTTCCAGCTTCTTGGGAAAGTACCTTATTGGATTATAAGATTGTAGATAAATGCTAAAGATCAACTACTTTGGGGACAGACAGTTAAAAAAAACAAACTATTAATGCCGCCCGGACCATGGGAGCGTTTATTTTTAAGCTGACTAATAGACTTGCCAACGTCAAAAACAGTTATATACGGGATACTAAAAAAGTCGTTTGGCGCCAGTCTCTCGTCGCAATTTAAAATTTTTTTTTACAGAAATAATTGATTGTACATTGCTTAAAGTCCCGACAGCAACAAGGCTTTCTCAGGACGTGCCTGCACTGCTTGTGAAAAAGAACTAAACAGAAAATTGAATGCATGTCGCCAGCCGGTCAAATACGTTAAATAAACCTACAACATGGGGCCTAAATAAAGCTAAGACCATTTAGCAACACACATCCAATATCAAGAGCTACAGGCAGTGCAGACAGTAGGGAGAGTTTTAAAAAGGCAAATACAGGTGAATGGACAAAGGGTAGACAGAAACGTATGCCCCAGAATAGAGAGAAAAACCCACCCTGTGGGGCTGACCAGGGTGACCCTGGGAACTAAAAAATACCTAACCCCACCCAAGTCCCCCAGGGCAGACCCCGGTGGGGGCTTTTACAGAAATAGTCAGCTTTTTTAGGTTATTAGTACTTTTATGCAAAAAAGAGTTGGCAGCAAACAGAAAATTTTGAGTAAAATTATCAGCAGGTATATAAGTACATGGTGGTGTTTGACGTGATTTGGTAAAGGCATTGAGGGCTCGCCAGACAGATACTGTATCAGTTTTATTATCCATCAAGCGCGGGAAGTGTTTTTTTCTGGGGCTCGAGCACCAGGTACTTTACGCGGTTGCGCTGCTTGCGGAAAGCAGCATAATCTTTGTTCCGCTTCAGTTCATTTCCCCCCACCCGGGTCTGCCCTGGGGGACTTGGGTGGGGTTAGGTATTTTTTAGTTCCCAGGGTCACCCTGGTCAGCCCCACAGGGTGGGTTTTTCTCTCTATTCTGGGGCATGTGTTTCTGTCTACCCTTTGTCCATTCACCTGTATCCCCACCCGGGTCTGCCCTGGGGGACTTGGGTGGGGTTAGGTATTTTTTAGTTCCCAGGGTCACCCTGGTCAGCCCCACAGGGTGGGTTTTTCTCTCTATTCTGGGGCATGTGTTTCTGTCTACCCTTTGTCCATTCACCTGTATTTGCCTTTTTAAAACTCTCCCTACTGTCTGCACTGCCTGTAGCTCTTGATATTGGATGTGTGTTGCTAAATGGTCTTAGCTTTATTTATGCCCCATGTTGTAGGTTTATTTAATGTATTTGACCGGCTGGCGACATACATTCAATTTTCTGTTTAGTTTTTTTTCACAAGCAGTGCAGGCACGTCCTGAGAAAGCCTTGTTGCTGTCGGGACGTTAAGCAATGTACAATCAATCAATCAATCCATTCACCTGTATTTGCCTTTTTAAAATTCTCCCTACTGTCTGCACTGCCTGTAGCTCTTGATATTGGATGTGTGTTGCTAAATGGTCTTAGCTTTATTTAGGCCCCATGTGTTAGGTTTATTTAACGTATTTGACCGACTGGCGACATACATTCAATGTTTTGTTTAGGTTTTTTTCACAAGCAGTGCAGGCACGTCCTGAGAAAGCCTTGTTGCTGTCGGGACGTTAAGCAATGTACAATCAATCAATCAATCAGTTCATTTCGGAAAGCCATGGCGTCTTTAATGTCCTTATTTAACCACTGAGGTAACTGTGCGTGTTTGACTCTCTCTCACGTAGTGGCGCATGCTTGTCAAGTACACCAAGAACAATCTGTACCATTTGGCCAACGCTTGTTTAGGCATATCATAGTTATAAACTGACTGAAAAGAGATTGTGCTCAGATCGGCGAGAAACGCGTCCCGGTTGAAGTGTTTAAACGACATGTAATGAATAGTGGTATGCTGGTTTTTACGGCATGGCTTGTCCACCTTCAAAGCCCAACTACAGCACACAGGATAGTGTTCGCTAATCGCCACTTGAAGAACACGACTCTTGACTTATTGGAAGTGTATACATGATCAATTAGAGTGGCAGACGACTGTGTAACTCTAGTTGCGGATGTGATAAGCTGCTTGCGGCCTACCATAGTAATAGTAGACTCCCAAGCAGGGTGTGGGGAAAACATGTTAATATTATGAAGTCTCCGAGCAGTAAAATATCAGTGCTGCAATTGTTAACGGTGTCCGCCATTTGTAAGAAATCGTCGTACCACTCAAATGATGCAGACGGATTTCTGTAGACAAATCCAACAAGCAAAGGGGCCGATTTGTTTGTCTTCACCTCAACCCACACACTTTCAACAGAGTCCGTTCTTCTGCGTATAAAGTGCGCAATAGAATCATGAATATAGTCAAGAGAGAACATAATCGAGAGAGAGAGAGAGAGAGAGAGAGAGAGAGAGAGAGAGAGAGAGAGAGAGAGAGAGAGAGAGAGAGAGAGAGAGAGAGAGAGAGAGAGTACAGACATCTAGTGCAAACAAACATTAATCAATCGTAAATACGCATGCCTTTTCTAGTTGCACGACGTTGATGGATTAAATTAGGCTAGTCTCTGTCAGGAAGATTGATTGATTGTACATTGCTTAACGTCCCGACAGCAACAAGGCTTTCTTAGGACGTGCCTGCACTGCTTGTGAAAAAAAGAAAAGAAAAAAACGACATGGGCCTAAATAAAGCTAAGACCATTTAGCAACACACATCCAATATCAAGAGCTACAGGCAGCGCAGACAGTAGGGAGAGTTTAAAAAATGAAAATACAGGTGAATGGACTTAGGGCAGACAGAAACACATGCCCCAGAATAGAGGAGAAAATCCACCCTGTGGGGCTGACCAGGGTGACCCTGGAAACTAAAAGGTAGTTAACCCCACTCAAGTCCCCCAGGGCAGACCCGGTTGGGGTTTTGTCAGCATGCGTCTGTGTGTGTGTGTGTGTGTGTGTGTGTGTGTGTGTGTGTGTGTGTGTGTGTAGACGAAAGACCTAAAACGGGTGACTGTCTTTACCATCCTTATGGAAACTGGGTATGTGTATAATTCTGGGTTTCCAAGTCAGACACCCATTTTTTCTGAGGGTTGTTTCTGCATTGTCTTGCGGTAAAGATTCATAAAAAGTAAAAAAATCCGTTTTTCTCATTTTGGCGTTAACACATGCACTTTTGTGTTTAACAGACACGCCGGTAGTGTGTTTGAAAACTTGTCCCTCCCAGCAATGTGTGTGTGTGTGTGTTGTGACACAGAACCCTGAAAATGAGCGTGTATGTATTACATCACCCTTCTCAGCTAGCTATAAATAACTTCATAGCTGATATGGGTCAGGGGGGATATTTTGTTGTTTTAGGGAGTAAATTGTTTATGTTTCTACAGAATTAGGTTTGTTATTTGAGGGTGTGGTTGTTTTGTTAAAAAAAGTGTTGAGTTGTAATGTACTTCCGGGGTGATGTGGAGAAAGGTCATGTCTAGTGGCAGATTTGAGATTCATGTATACGTTCACCAGGGACTTAGCCTATACGTTTTCTACGTTTGTTTCATTTGAGATTCATGTATACGTTCACCAGGGACTTAGCCTATACGTTTTCTACGTTTGTTTCCATGTCAGATGAAGAATATTTGATCTGAAACGTCGTTCTTTGTTTCTATTTTAAAGGGTTTTTCGCCACTATCTTCTGTTTTAGTTTGACTTAGCCTATAATTATATTCGTGCGCCGGTTGCTAAGAAGTGAAGTGATTGTATGAGTGCGCATTGTAAGAGAGGACGTTTAGACTTTGGGTGAGGCTGCTGTTGTCTTTTGTCCTGCCCGACCTTTTGGTTGAACCTGTTGCTTTATTTTGTAGGTTTGTCGATGTTATCAATGTCGCATCTCCTTTTGGATTGTATGCACAAATTGATTGAATGGAAATGACGTCACAGAGTCAGCGTCGTTTCATGCGTCGTCTGCACCAGTCAGTCGTTTAGTGCAGTTAAAAGAGTGCAGGCTTGGATGGGCCATTTTCTGATGTAATAGTAAAGTATTATTTGTGTGAATGCTGTCCGTTTGAAGGAAGGTTGATTGATTGTACATAGCTTAACGTCCCGACAGCAACAAGACTTTCTCAGGACGTGCCTGCACTGCTAGTGACAAAAACTCAACAGAATATTGAATGTATGTCGCCAGCCGGTCCAATACGTTAAATAAAACCTACGACATGGGGCCTAAATAAAGCTAAGACCATTTAGCAACACACATCGAATATCAAGAGCCACAGGCAGCGCAGACAGTAGGGAGAGTTTAAAAAAGGAAAATGCAGGTGAATGGACCAAGGGTAGACAGAAACACATGCCCCCGGAATATAGAGAAAAAACCCACCCTGTGGGGCTGACCAGGGTGCCCCTGGGAACTAAAAAGTCCCCCAGGGCAGACCCGGTTGGGGGTGTTTGAAGGAAGGACTGGAAAGTCGAGTGTTGAGGGCAGACCGGTTGGGGGTGTTTCAGGGAAGGACTGGAAAGTCGAGTGTTGAGCGAAGCCCGAGAGAAGGCGAGGATGGGAAAAATATCCAGCACTATACGTTGGAATAGATGCATATCAGTTACGACATGCTTGTAAATTAAAACACTTTTAACCCCACCCGGGTCTGCCCTGGGGGACTTGGGTGGGGTTAACTACTTTTTATTTCCCAGGGGCACCCTGGTCAGCCCCACAGGGTGGGTTTTTCTCTCTATTCTGGGGCATGTGTCTCTGTCGGCCCTTTGTCCATTCACCTGTATTTGACTTTTTAAAACTCTCCCTACTGTCTGCACTGCCTGTAGCTCTTGATATTGGATGTGTGTTGCTAAATGGTCTTAGCTTTATGTAGGCCCCATGTGTTAGGTTTATTTAATGTATTTGACCGGCTGGCGATATACATTCAATGTTCTGTTTAGTTGTTGTTTTTTCACAAGCAGTGCAGGCACGTCCTGAGAAAGCCTTGTTGCTGTCGGGACGTTAAGTAATGTACAATAAAACACTTTTAACATTAAGAAAAGTTGAGTTAAAAGAGGTTTTAAAACAGTTTTCATAAAAACTTTTGCCCGACACGCTTCTAAAAACAACATTTTCTTAGTTTTAAACCTTGTACCGCGCCATAAACGCCGCGATTGCTTTTCAGTCTTAGCTGTCCTATAGTGTGGAATGTGGGACTTTGCCAACTGGATCCATCTGGTGCACTCCAAATGAGTATTTGTGAGTGGTTTGACGTGCAACTCAGTGTGCGCCTCTGAAATGACCTACTGATTCCACTGATAATGAAACTCTTTCATTCATAAGAGTGCATTGAGCAGCTCTATAAACCAAAAGTGATGACCCCCTCTCCCCCCCCCCCCCACCCTCCCCTCCCCCCCCCCCCCCCGCCCCGCCCCCCACACACACACACTTCTCCCCCCCCCCCCCAACCCCCTTACAACCCCACTCAAACAATCATAATAGTAAAATCAACCAAAGGTATCTTTAGTGAGGTATTTTCACTGTAATCCCAGTTTTGTGTGAGAGGCACCCACTTTTGGGGTAAACACCCATTTTTTTTCCATCCAGTGGCTCTGTTTCTAGAAAATGTCTATTTTATTTTAAGTTGTAGAGCTTAGTTATAAGGTGAGTTCTAAACATTGGCATCAACTCCAGAGCCCTAGAATAAATAGAAATATGGGAACCCATTTTCACATAAAATGGTAGGTCACCCAGTCTGAAGGTTTTGTGTTCATGTGTGTGTGTGTGTGTGTGTGTGTGCGCGCGTGTGTTTGTGGAGAGAGAGAGAGAGAGAGAGAGAGAGAGAGAGAGAGAGAGAGAGAGAGAGAGAGAGAGAGAGAGAGAGAGAGAGAGAGAGAGATTGATTGATTGATTGATTGTACATTGCTTAACGTCCCGACAGCAACAAGGCTTTCTCAGGACGTGCCTGCACTGCTTGTGAAAAAAAATAAACAGAACATTGAATTATGTCGCCAGCCGGTCAAATACATTAAATAAACCTAACACATGGGGCCCAAATAAAGCTAAGACCATTTAGCAACACACATCCAATATCAAGAGCTACAGGCAGTGCAGACAGTAGGGAGAGTTTTAAAAAGGCAAATACAGGTGAATGGACAAAGGGTAGACAGAAACACATGCTCCAGAATAGAGAGAAAAACCCACCCTGTGGGGCTGACCAGGGTGACCCTGGGAACTAAAAAATACCTAACCCCACCCAAGTCCCCCAGAGCAGACCCGGGTGGGGAGAGAGAGAGAGAGAGAGAGAGAGAGAGAGAGAGAGAGAGAGAGAGAGAGAGAGAGAGAGAGAGAGAGAGAGAGAGAGAGAGAGAGAGAGAGAGAGAGAGAGAGAGAGAGAGAGAGAGAGAGAACGAGAGAGAGAGAGAACGAGAGAGAACGAGAGAGAGAGAACGAACGAACGAATGAAACTTTATTTTCCAAGGATTGAGATATTAGGCGCGCAGGCCTTTCTTACAATCTGTCCTTGCTAAGCTACTTTAAAAAAAAAAGAACACCAACCAAACAACAAAAACTAACTAATAATAAACGTCACACACACGCATACACACACGCACACAGACACACATGTAGTCGTGCACATGCGCACCTTTGTACATACACATGTACGTGCGCACATAATTATCTAACATGTAAGTAGGTATGATATTTTGTGTACTATCAAAAACAAGTTAGAAAACTGAACAAACAATTTGGAGGCTAGATGGAGGGGGGAAAAAATAGCAAAATTTTTAAAACATGAAGCGTATTATGTCGAAAAACAAGGAAGAAGAAAGGATCAGCATGACGATGTCTTAGAAAGGTAATCATGTACTCTACTTTTAAACAGAGAGAGGGACGTGGTTTGTTGAATAGTGGGAGGAAGAGAATTCCATAAAAGAGCACATGAATAAGACAGGCTAGATTTGAACAGGTCTATAAGGGGCCCTTTTATAGAGAGACTGTTCCTGGAGGTGCTGTATTTTTTTTTCAGTTGGCGAAAAAAGCCTAGATAAGTAAGGTGGAGCTTTCCCGTTAAGAATTTTGTGCATCAGTACACATTTGTTTAGTGCGAGGTGCTTAACCAGAGGGAGAAGTCCGATGGCCTGCAGCTTAGCATCAGTGGCTAAAGACGGATCAGGGAGGATAAGCTTAGCAGCGCGCTTGTATAATGAGTTTATCTTCTTGAAGTGATTTTCACTGCAGCCATCCCATATTGTTGAGGCATAATCAATGTGTGGTTTAATGTAGGCATTAAAAGATAGTTTGCGCGTCTTAAGGTCAATGATCGTTTTAAGTTTGGAAAGTAGAAACAACTTTTTGGACAAATGTTTTCTCATATAATATAGGTGGTTATGCCAGTTTAGATCATAATAATAATAATAAGCGCATTAAATAGGCGTTTTATCCCAATTGAAAATCGGCTCAAAGCGCCGCCGCGAACTGAACCCAACAAGCACGCTCACGTGAATCACGCACATTCACTCACACACTGTACATAAACACAGAACATTCACGTGGTGCTAAGGGCAAGCTCAAGCGAGCTACTGTAGTTTTTGGAAATTCACAATCGTTTGTATTTGAAATTTGATTAAGTGGGCTGAAACTGATACCAAAGTCGTGGGGGAGGAAGAGCCGGAGTACCCGGAGAAAGAACCCCCGACGGTCCGCCCGAATTAACGGTGACACTAGAGGAGAAAAATCCGACGCCGGAACCCGTAATCGAACCTCGCACCTCATCATCATCTATTATTACTCCAAGCAGGCGGTGTTGACTGACCTGCTCAACTGAGATGGAGTCCAAAGAAAGGTTGAGTGATGGAGGTTTGAGCTGATGTTTCTGGCGGGTTGTGATAAGCATGCTTTTTGTTTTTGTGGGATTTACAAGCATGCGATTTTCATTACACCACCGAGAGACTTCATGAAGACTCTCTTGAAGATTGTTTGCAATTTCAGGCACAGTTTTACCAGCGGAATGTAGAGTTGTCGGCAAACATTTCACACTCAGTCTCGGTACACGTTACATGTAACGGTAGATCGTTAACGAAGATACAAAACAGTAGTGGGCCTAAAATAGACCCACGGGGCACTCCATACTCCACAAATTGTTCAGAAGAACATTTTCCATTGACGTAGACTGTTTGTGTTCTTTTTGTAAGATAGGAGTTCAGAAACGAAAGAGCTGAGGGGCTCTTTTTGTTTAAGTAGGTGGCAAGCTTTTTCAATGAGAGAGAATGAGAGAGAGAGAGAGAGAGAGAGAGAGAGAGAGAGAGAGAGAGAGAGAGAGAGAGAGAGAGAGAGAGAGAGAGAGAGAGAGAACGAGAGAGAACGAGAGAGAGAGAGAGAGAGAGAGAGAGAGAGAGAGAGAGAGAGAGAGAGAGAGAGAGAGAGAGAGAGAGAGAGAGAGAGAGAGAGAGAGAGAGAGAGAGAGAGAGAGATTTACGATCTCACGCCGTGTCAACTACGTGTGCTGGATAGTAACACGTTTTGGTCGAAGCAACTCTTCGATCCATCTTCGTCCTTCAGCAAAATTCTTTCGATCTACAAGCGGCAAAGATACCCGTGAGAGCCTGTGACAGAGGCTCATGAAGATCTATACCGCTTGGTAGAATCCTAGGGGCAGGGGCTGAAGGGAAGAGACGTTTTTGTTGCACTGCTGTTTTCCTCGTTCCCCTTAAGACAAGAGAGAACTACCTCAAAACCAACCAACTAACCAAAAACTATAAACAAGAGAGAACGACCTCAAAACCAACCAACTAACCAAAAACTATAAACAAGAGAGAACGACCTAAAAACCAACCAACTAACCAAAAGCTATAAACAAGAGAGAACGACCTCAAAACCAACCAACTAACCAAAAACTATCCATACATTCACTCAGTTTGCCTCCGATTAGCCTCATTTATCTGTCGCTGTTCCCATGCTACCTCTTCCTGCTCTAGGACGATCTGATCATAACTTGGTTAAACTCTGCCATAGTATACACCACGCGTACAACGCGAACCGCCGGTGACCAGGACAGTACAGAAGTGGTCTACAGCAGCTAAAGATGCCCTGAAAGGTTGCTTTGACTGCACCGAGAGGAACGTTTTTACGGACACTACAAGCGACGTTAGCGAACTGGCTGACACGGTTTGCAGCTACATACATTTCTGCACACAAACCAAGGGGAATCACTCAGCGCTGGAGAGACAAACAGTTAGATCCCCCGCCCCCGCCTATCTAACTGTTTGTCTGTCCAGCGCTGAGCGATTCCCCTTGGTTTGTTTACAATTCTGCCAGCGCTAGCCTCACCTATCTGATTTGTGAGTATACATTTCTGCGTAGACAGTGTTGTGCCTAAAAATAATGTTAAAATCTATTCCAACAACAAACCTTGGGTCACGAAGCACATCAAGGTCTTAAACAGAAAGAAGAAAACTTTTGAAGACAAGAACAAAGAACAGTTACGGAAAGTACAAAAAGAACTGAAAAGGGAGCTTAGGAAGGGGAAGGGAGATTATCGAAAAAAAGATAGAAAAACAGTTTGAGACGGGTAACATGAAATGGGTGTGGGAGGGTATGAATCTGATGGATGGGAACAAGAAGCAAAAAGCTGCTCCGGTATTGAACAAAAGTACGGACTATGTCAACGACTTAAATAAGTTCTATGCAAGATTGATTGTCATGATTTTGAGCAAGAGAGGGAACAGGTCAGGGAAATGCTAGTTAGTGAACCTAAACACATGCAAAGTGAGGTGATTGTGGTGTCTGAGGAGGAGGTGCTTAGGGTACTTCAAAATACTAACTCAAACAAAGCATCTGGGCCAGATGGTGTTAGGTCAATGTGTTAAAATTATGCGCTGAACAACTGTACAGAATTCTTTGCTATATTTTTAACATGTCACTTACCCTGTCCATAGAAGACATCTTGTATTATCCCCGTGCCAGAAAAGCAAACTATATCTGTGATGAATGATTTAAGACCAGTTGCTTTTACCTCATGTGTCATGAAGGTTTTTGACAGGGCTGTTCTTTCACATTTTCAAATACAAGTTTCTGATATTATGGACCCCTTTCAGTTTGCGTACAGAAGGCAAAGAAGTCTTGATGATGCGATTTTGCATGCTGTAAACAACATCTACTCTCATTTATAAACAAGAAAGGCAATGTCCCTATGACCGATCCACACGTTGGACAAGTAAAGGGATGGCTTCTGCACTAACAAAATCCATGTTTTCTCAAAATTTAATAAGTTTTCACACATCTGTGTGACTCCCGTGACTCTTGACCTTTGCGATGAGTCGACTAAATTAGGATACATAGGAAGGTTTTATCATCAGCTACCTTTGTGCCAAATTTGATTGAAAAGTTTGCAAAAATGCTGATAATAACTACAATTATTTGCATTTTATACACATGTCGGCCTCTTGTGACCCTTGACCTTTTCCGAGGGGTCATCCAAATTAGTATGCATAGATAGGTCTTACATCAGGTATTTGTGTACCAAGCCTGGGTTTGAAGTTGTGAATAGCAATTGAGAAAAACATTCCTTGTCAATATTTGGCGATTTTGGACCTATTTCCTAAGCTCGTTTGAACTTGTTCCTTTCTGAGGGATCAACCAAATTAGTATGCATAGAAAGGTCTTACGATCAGGTATCTTTGTACCAAGTTTGGGTTTGAGGTTGTGAACAGTATTTGAGAAAAAAACATCTTTTGTAAAAATATGGCTATTTTGGGCCTATTTCCTGAGCTCCTGTGAAAAATAGTATTTGAGAAAAAATAAATTATGTCCAAAATAGCTATTTTTGATATATTTTCCTGATCCCCTGTGACCTTGACCTTTGTAAGAGGTCACTGAAATCGGATTTTGTTTTAGAAAGGTCTTGCCACAAAGTTTCCTTGGGCCAAGTTTGAAGACTGTAGCTTGAATAGTCTCCGAGAAAATGCCAACGTTAAAGTTTACTAATGACGACGGCAGACGGACGACGGACGGACGACCACTGGCCCAGAACATACTCACTTTTGCTTCGCACGTGAGCCAAAAACCAGGAGCCTCCATTCGACTGATGTTCTATGATTTTTCGTCTGCTTTTAACACCATTCAGCCACACATACTCACTAACAAACTAGTTCACATGAACATAAATGTCTCTACCATTCTTTGGGTTTTGGACTAACTCACTAACGCCAATCGTACGTCAGATTTCGTTCGGATCTAATCTCAGATGTACTTTTTACCAACACCAGTGCACAGCAGGGGACTGTCCTGTCGCCTTTGTTTGGTTTTCTTTGTACACAGCAGACTGTCGAGCCACTCATGACGACACTGTCATGGACAAATACGCTGACGACACGGCAAAGACAGGAAAGATTACTGATGAGGACGACAGACACTATCGACAAGAGATCGACGACTTTGTAAAGTGGTGCGATCGAAACTATCTTGAATTACATGTCGGCAAAACAAGAGAGATGATCATAGATTTCAGGAAAAACAAACATCATCCCGGTCCTTTTGTCATCAAGGGAACAGACGTTGAGCGTGCAGAGTCCTACAAGTATTTAGGTGTTCTTTTTGACAACGCGCTCAACTGGAAACAAAACACAGAGGCTATTGTGAAACAAGAACGGCAAAGCCATTATGGCTCACGTGTACGACAGATTTACATAATTATGTGTGAGCTTTGTGACAAAGACTGGCTTCTGCAGCAGCAAAATCCATGTTTTCTGAAAATGCAAGCATTTTTCACATATCTGTCAACCAACCCGTGACCCTTGACCTTGTCATGAGTTGAATAAATTAGTATGCATAGGAAAGTCTTATCATCAGCTTTGTGCCAAATGTGTTTGAAAAAATTGCAAAAATGTTGATAATACCTACGATTTTATCCAAAAAAAATGGCATTTTACACACATTTACTAGCCTCTTGTGATGCTTGACCTTTCCGAGGGGTCATCCAAATTGGTATGCATAGATAGGTCTTACCAGCAAGTTTGGGTTTGAAGTTGTGAACAGTATTTGAGAAAGAAACATCTTTTGTCAAAATATGGCCATTTCGGACTCAGGTACCTTTGTACCAAGTTTGAGTTTGATGTTGTGAATAGTATTTGAGAAAAAATAAATTATGTCAAAATAAAGCTATTTTGGAACATATTTCCTGATCTCCTGTGACCTTGACCTTTGTGAGAGGTCACTCAATTGGTATGTTTAGAAAGGTCTTGCCACAAAGTATCTTTGGGCCAAGTTGGAAGACTGTGGCTTGAATAGTCTCCGAGAAAATGCCAACGTTAAAGTTTACCACGGATGATGGACGGGCGACCACTGGCCCAAAACAGACTCGCTGTTCCTTCTCACGTGAGCCCCCCCCCCCCCCCCCCCCCCCCCCCAAAAAAAAAAAAAAAAAAAAAAAAACCAAAAAAAAACCAAACAAAACAAAAAACAAAAAAAAACCAACAACAACCGCGTACCCGTCTTAACTGTTTGAGAAAACTCAGATCATTTAATGTAAACACTCAGCTTTTACAGATGTTTTACTGCTCCAGTATTGTTAGCGTTCTAACTTTTGGACTGACCTGCTGGGGTAGAAATTTAAATAAATGAGATCAAGATCGTCTTAACAAAGTAATCAGGAAAACAGGCGGGGTGATTGGTAGAGCACAAGATACTTTGGACACGCTGTACAACAGACGGATTACGAACAAATTGGCTTACATTCTTGATGACAAAACACATCCACTTAGATACGAGTTTGACAGCAGACGAATCGAACGAAGTGGCAGACTCCGAGTACCCACAAGTAATACATCACGTTATGCCAACTCTTTTGTCCCTCAGGCTGTTAAACTATTCAACAGTAATATCATTAGATAGTGTCTGTCAACATTCTTTAGTTGTTTAGTACTAGCCCATTCAGCAGTTCACTGCAACATTGCTGACAGCAGAAGCAGAGAGGGGGGGGGGGGGGCATAAACCGCAAGTGTTTCTTATGCCAAGAGTGTTACAAAGGTAACAGTACGTCTGTTACAGTTCGTCTCTTTAACTGAGAGTTATAGGTTATTTAATTAATTGAATGAGTGAATGATGATGCCACGTGTTGTATGGGCAGACCGTGAACTTCCCCATCAGGGATTAATAACGTATTATTGTAATCTATTGTAAAGGCATCGATGTATCCATGACCACGAGGACCTATGCCTCATGCATCAGATCTGAACCATCTTAATATCAGCAATCCGTGAGTTGTTCCTCGTTCTTCTCTCCCCTAATATAACTTAACCCTTTCGTGCATGAAGCCATGGGTACTAAATCCAGACCAAAACTGTGACTGCCAGGCGTGTAAAATGCAGAGAATAACCCAACGAAGACAGAAACACGCTTAGAATAGACAGTTGTAACACAATTGTGTTGTAACTGGCTTTTCTAAGCGTGTTTCTTTCTTCGTTGGGTTACCCCCACCCGGGTCTGCCCTGGGGGACTTGGGTGGGGTTAACTACTTTTTAGTTCCCAGGGTCACCCTGGTCAGCCCCACAGGGTGGGTTTTCCCCTCTATTCTGGGGCATGTGTTTCTGTCTACCCTTGGTCCGTTCACCTGTATTTTCCTGTTTTAAACTCTCCCTACTGTCTGCGCTGCCTGTAGCTCTTGATATTGGATATGTATTGCTAAATGGTCTTGGCTTTATTTGGGCCCCATGTCGTAGGTTTATTTAACGTATTAGACCGGCTGGCGACATATATTCTGTTTAGTTTTTTATTCACAAGCAGCGCAGGCACGTCATGAGAAAATCTTGTTGCTGTCGGGACGTTAATCAATGTACAACCAATCAATCTTCGTTGGGTTATTCTCTCAATAGCAGCCACGGTGCACCCGCGAGTTAACAAAACTAACTGTCCATACCTGGAAGGCGTACCAAAGGTTGACAAGGAAGGGGTGCTCAAGTCGTGTCAGCATGTCCAGTTCTCGAATGACATTGCTGATGGCAGCCTGGCGGGCGCACATGGCCTTGTTCATGTACTTCATAGCGAACATCTTCTTCGTGTCCTTCTTCTGCACAATGCACACCTGAAACAGCAAGGAAGGAACACATCTTAACTCATTCAACTCCGACACGCCACGGCAAGACATGGATCGAGCGTGATAGTTCAAGGGTTGTGCCAGAATAGCTTGGCGCCCACAGGCGCGAAGCTATTCTGGCACAACCCTTGAACCATCACGCTCGAACTGTTTCCAGAAGTGTAACACAGTCTTCTGAGGGCAACTTCAAAATCTGAGGATTTCGGTGGTGGAGCAGAATGTGTCAATTCCTTGACTGCTGCTGACGATACCGCTCGTCAGAAAAGGCGCGTAGTCACGAGTATCGTAAGTAGCCATTCAGTTTTACCCAATACAAATGAGGTCTTCTAACCCTTTGGGTGTCGGTAGCGCTTTTAGTCGCGATGATTCCCGTAGCAATCATTGCGACTGAAAGCACTACCGACACCCAAAGGATTAAAGCAGGCAAGTTCACCGATAAATAGCCCAATCTATCCTAGGAATGCGAATACAAACGGGGGACAGCAAGATGTGAACAAGAAAGGCCCACCTGTATGACCGATCCACACATGTCTGACAATAAGTAAAAGATGTCTTCTGCACTAACAAAATCCATGTTTTCTCTCAACATTTAATCAGTATTCACACATCTGTGAAACCCCCGTGACCCTTGCGAAGAGTCAACTAAATTAGGATACAAAGGAAGGTCTTATCACCAGCTTCCTTTGTGCCAAATTTGATTGAAAAGTTTGCAAAAATGTCGATAATAAGTACAATTATTGGCATTCTATACACATTTGTCGACCTCTTGTGACCCTTGACCTTTCCGAAGGGTCATCCAAATCAGTATGCATAGATAGGTCTTACCATCAGGCATCTCTGTGGCAAGTTTGGGTTTGAAGTTGTGAACAGTAATTGAGAAAAACAAATTTTTTTGGTCTAAATATGGCTATTGTTGACCTATTTCCTGAGCTCTTGTGACCCTTGATCTTTCCGAGGGGTCATCAAAATTAGTATGCATCGACAGGTCTTACCATCAGGTATCTCTGTAGCAGGTTTGGAGTTGTGAATAGTAATTGAGAAAAACATTTCTTGTCAAATATGGCTTTTTTTAAACCTATTTCCTGAGCTCTTGTGACCCTTGACCTTTCTGAAGGATCAACCAAATTAGTATGCACAGAAAGTCTTACCATCAGATATCTTTGTACCAAGTTTGGGTTTGAAGTTGTGAACAGTATTTGATAAAAAAAAAACCAACCATTTTTTGTCAAAATATG